>RJWM01003237.1:0-116089 GCA_004363535.1 Dasyprocta punctata | reverse complement strand
CCTGGTGCTGTTAGAATCTCTTTACTCATCTTGAACTTCAATTTTCCTTTCCAACGTTTTCTCTTTCTTTTTAGTCAGTAGACTGTTCTCCTTGGCGAAGATGTAGGAGGCAAAGTTCTGCTCTCTCTCTTGCTGCCAGTCTAAAATGCAAATAGCACCCTGTTACTTGGTCTGCCTTAAACTCATGAGTGGCTGGCTTTCCTTTGCCTCCAGTAGTGATTGTCAAATTCCCCTGCGGTGTCTGGGGTAGAGGGCAGATCCTCCAAGTCTCCCAGAGACTGATTCAATTATTGCATTGGAAGTCTAGATGATAAGACAAATCCAAAAATGTATGGTGGCTCAATGCTAGAACTTATTTCTCATGTTCATAAAGCCCTAAAATGGATATTTCAGGTCAGTGGGGAGCCATCTCTACATATAATTCAGGGACCCTGATTTTCCTCAATTTTGATGATCTGTCATCTTCAACATGAGGTCTCCAAGATGCATGTGTTTGCTTGTTTGCAGCAACATGAGGAGAAGGATAAAGACATCGAGAAGGTAAGGGGATCAGGGTCAGGTCTGGTAATGGCACAGGTAACTTTTAATCACATTTCTTTGGCTAGAACTCAGTCATATGGCTGCATTTAACTGTGAAAGAGGCTAGGAAATACTATAGTCTAGCTGAAAAGGATAGTAGGAAATCTAGTCGATCTGCAAAGCCATTAGGGAACATAGTCTCTCTGCAAAGATTGATGGGAAATGTAGTATATGCCAGGAAAAAGAAAAGATGATGATGAAGATTCTGCCATTGTGGACATGGGGTCAGACTTAGGAATCTACATTTCCATAAGCCTCCAGATGGTTCTGACGTAGGACCCTGCTTTGAGCAACAGTGACCCGTACATTCCTGGTGCAGGCACCAAAGGCTCTTTGCAAAGCGACCTCCAGTTCTGTCTGCACTATTACTCTCCATCTTACTGTGATCATACATACTCTGTGCTGGGTGATTCTTATTTTCTCTGTCTTCCTTCCTATTTTTCACTTGGCAAATTCCTGCTCTTCCTTTAAAACTAAGTGTTAAGTGGAATCTCTTCTGGAAAGCCTCCCCTGACCCACCCGCACCCGAGCAACACCGACAACACCCTTCCTCACGTTCCACTCCTACTGAACTGAATCTCATTATGCTATCGATCATGCTGAATGGCATTCGTTGATATGTTCGCCTTCCCATTAAACTGGGCAATCCTCAAGAACTGCGACCCTTTCTTAATTATCTTTGTAACCTCGGTATCTGGCACCTTGCCCGGTACATGGTGGCACTCAGTATGAGTTTGCTTCCCAGGAACCCTTAGCATGAGACAACTTGCACTGCCACTAATCAGTTCCTTTCTTGATTTTCTGCTTTCTTTCTTTTTGTTTTTTGGTCTCTTCACAATTTTACTAATTTAGTTCATTAGACCTAATTAACAAACTAGGTTTTGAAACCACGCTTACCTCCATCCTGCCCCTTTGGCACCTGTACTATGAAGTAAATTTCCTCAGTAGCCATTCTGATTTCATTGACACCCATTCCCACCTTTCTAGTTCTCTTCAAGAGCATTAGCAATAACGGATTTAGAATTCTATCACAAAGAGATCTGAGAAGAAGAAGAAGGAGGAGGAGGAGGAGGAGGAGGAGGAGGAGGAGGAGAAGGAGGAGAAGGAGAAGGAGAAGAAGAAAGAAGAAGGAGGAAGAGGAAGAGGAGGAGGAGGAGGAGAAGTGATCTGCTTTCTTGAGCCATCTCCTGTTTTGGAATTTCATCTCCCCTGATTTCCTGGGGACTTCCAAAAGCCTTGAATTCCTGAAATCCAGGAAATATATCCTACAGAACCCATTATTCCACTCTCTGGACATCACAGAACCCATGATCATTGAGGCAGCCAGGCTCCAAGATGGTTTCCAGCCATTCCCACCTTCTACTTGTCACAGTTGGTGTCCCCTCTCACAGCCAGCCAGGGTTAGTCTATATGGCCAACATAAAAATCAGTCTCTGTTACTCTGTCTCATCACCTGCTGCTCAGGGAGAAAAAAACCAGCTACCGTACCATGAGGTATCTTGTAAAGAGACTACATGACAAGAATCCGAGGCCCACAGACACCCGCCACGTGAGTGAGGGTGTCTAGGATTCTCCCCTAGACCCCTAAGAACTTTGAGATAACTGTGGCCTCGGTGGCTGACAACTGAATGCAACTCCACGAGAATTCCTGAGCCAGGATCACGCAGCTACACTACCTCTGAGTTCCTAACACTGCGAAAGGTAGTCAGTTTTTTGATGTTGTGACTTTTATCTTGTTTTGTTTTTATTTTTGTTTTGCAGTAGTGGGGATTGTACTCAAGGCCTTTGAAATAGACTATGGCCCTAGCCCCTTTTCTAATTTTGAGATGAGATCTTGTTGAGTTGCCCAAACTGAGCTCAGACTTGAAATCTTCCTGCCTCAGCCAACTACAGTGCTGGGATTACAGGTACATGCCATCATACCTCACTCGTTTATTGTTTTAAATTGCTAAATTTAGGAGAAACTGGTTACACAGCAATCGATGGGTAATACAACCAGGCTTCTTTCATTCCTTTCAATCTTAACTTCTAGTCCTCTCAGATCAAACTTCAGTGGTGTGAGAGATGCAGCTATCACCTAGGAGTGCTGAGTGAGAGGTTTTATTGCACCCTTATTCTGGTTTTAAGACTGAGTGACCAGCCGTACTCTCCCCCAGCTGGGCAGACCAGACTCCTAGGGATGGTGGGATATCTGTCCCGGCCTCTGTGCATCTTCCCTGAAATGTTTACTCTTTGAAATCATTGATTTCCACATCTTTTGTTGTAAGGATTATAAGAAAAAAAATCAAATTAAAGAAAGATGAAACAAGAAAGAGCTTTAAAAGTGCCTGTCATATGGTGGGTGCCAAGTGAATACCTTCTATTATTGACACTTTCATCAGCAGTACATTGTTATTTTATAGCCTATCACTCCAACTCACAGTTCTGTGGTTTTTGAACAACACACACACACTGACTGCCTCATGTCAATTTGATCCCTACCGTGCTGCAACAGGGCTCACCTTCAGGGTATGTCTCTTCTAAACTCACGCTAGAACTAGTTTTCCAGATAGGTCTTAGTTGGGAGAATCAGGGTAGTAAAAACAGTCTTGATTATAATGACTAGGTCATATCTGACACTACTTTAAAATCTTAATTTCGGTTTAATTGGATACATCCTATTCATCAGTATATGAAGCTCTCAGATTCCAAATACTGTTCTGACTTTTTCTGAGTCCTTCTTTCCAAGTCTTTGTAACTCCATCAACTCTGATGTTTAATTTCTGGTTGTTTTTAGTGAAACTTTACGTTAGCCAGGACTCTGACTAATTTTGAAATTGTCCTAAAGTTATATTGACATTATTGGGGGTTTGGACATTAATAAGAAGGTGCCTGCTGCTAAAAAAAATTCACAACCACCTAAAGAAAATGTGTCTGATTTGCAACTTTTTCCCTGAACCTGCGATCAGCAAATGTATGAAAGATTGAATTCTTTTTCTAGAGAAAATCTTCTGGGCCAGATGTGGTGATTGATTGTACAACTGTAATCGCAGAATTCTGGATGGCTGAGGTAGGAAGAGCACAAGTTGGACTCCAGCTTGAGGCCTTCTCTCAAAATAAAATATGAAGAAGGGCTGGGGATGTAGCTCAGTGAGAAGACTCTGGACTCAATCCCTAGTACCAAAAGAAGGAAAGAAGGAAGAAAAGAAAGGAAAAGACAGGAAAGGAATGGAAAAAGAAAAAGGAAAAGGAAAGGAAAAGAAAAAAAGAAAAAGCAAGAAGAAAGAAGAAAGAAGAAAAAAGAAAAAGGAAAGGAAAGGAAAATCAAATCTTCCGGTGAATATTTTTCAAAGGTTTGAGAACCGTGAAAAATGTCAACATACAGGCCTGTAGTAGTATTACAATTTTCCACGTTTAGCATTTGTTTGCAAAATTCCAGAGCTGAAACCTTTTATCTCAACAATACTACATTCTTCTGCTGGTAACAGTCTTTGATATTTAAGCAGTTTCTGTACGAAGCATTTTATCACTTGATAAAAATGTGCCTTCCTTTATACAGTCAGGTGACCTGATACATCTGTCCTTTTTCCCCCAGAGCCTAGTTGTGGTCCCATCTCTTCCTTTCTTGTGCTGTTTCATTCCCACAGGCCTACTTTCGCCTGCGTTCTAACCTCTAAGTTGCTTAAGACCTCTTGGAATTAGGTCAATGATAAGGCTTAAATAAAAATAAACTAAGGTGTTTCTGTGCAGCTGTATATGAATGGAATTTCCAGCAAGATTAAAAACCCAGAGAACAGCTTCTCTTAAAGGAAGCCTGCCCGTTCTTTTGGGATGCAAAGCAGTAAAGTCTTCTGTTTTAAAATTTCGAATTCTTATCTCACATTCTCTTACAGCAAAGTTCTCCTGGGCCACATAGTGGAAGTTGGGTCACTACGAACAATTCACCAGCCAGAGGCTACACACGGAGCACCCCAAGGGGGAGGCGTCGAGGTAGCAATGGGAGTGTGGAAGCTGCTCTCTGGAACACCCGAGCAGTATCTTCCGTCAGTCTGGAAGTCTGAGCCACCCAGGAAAACTGTGAGTGACTCTGCCTAATTAGCACTCCTGCCACCTGCAAACAAGTGGAACTAAAAAAAAAAAAAAAAAAAAAAAAAAAAAAAAAAAAAAAAAAAAAAAAAAAAAAAAAAAAAAAAAAAAAAAAAAAAATGCTGAATCCCTGTCATTGAAAAGCCAAAAAAAAAAAAAAAAAAAGACACTACTGGTTTCATTCTGCATTCGAGAATCTAACATTTCACTGATTTGGGCAAAGACAGGAATTATGCTTTCATTTTCACCCAAAGGAAATGACTATTAACAACGAGCTGCGTTTCAGAAATTGTCCTAGGGTGACCAGCCCCCTAATCCAGTACTGCCTGCCCGGTCTGGGGTCCCTCTGCTTTCCACAGAAACCGCCTCCCTCCTCTGCTCCAGCGCCCCCTGCCGCAAGCAGCCACCTACTACGGGTGACCCTTGATCCCCCAATACTTGGAATCCTTTCCCCCAAACTGAGAACTAGGTTATATTTCCTGATAACACCATTGTTGTCTCAACCCTTTTCAAGAACAAGAGCCAATTATTTTATTTATTTGTTTCCACTGCTGTTGGGGGGAATAAGCAGGGTCAAAATGACCCAAATGTATCAACTCTGTCTTCCCGGTGGCCCCCAGCACATCAAGAATGCAAAGCAGGTTCACAGTAAGTGGCTGATTAGATGATCGGCACGTGCCTTGGTGACACATCGCAGAGCAGAGAGGCCTCGGTGAAAATCCCGCGACTGTGACTTCTCACTTCCTGTTTTAATCAATGTTGTGGGGCTGAAACGCTGGACACACAGTAGGTGCTAAGTAGATCTGTATAGATTGATTATTCGCTGGAGACAGTGGGTTGTGTAGGGTTTATTAATGCTTCTGACGCCACACAGGGGTGGTTTTAGTGGAGCATAACATTAGACAAGCAAAGCAGCAGACACAAAACTCCAACCAACACAGAGCTTCCATCCACTGTGCTCCTGGAAACAGATGTCCTGCCCAACCCGACAGTGCCTGATGAGGCTTCCACTCTTCCAAGTGACCTGTGCCTTCAGTAATCAGACAGACACTTACCCCTCTTCTGCAGGGGTTCTCTGTATTCTAAGACTGATTTCCAGTTCTGGATCCAGGACCAGCTGCTGATAAAGGCAAAATCAGCATCCACAGTCTATTGCAAGGGGAAGGCTCTGGGCCAATGACGGAGGAAACCGCATTCGTCTGTCGAGTGTAATGAAAAGACAGGTTTTGGAATCACAAGGCTCAAATTCCAGCTCCGTCACCTGCTCCCTGGGTGACTGTAGGAGCTCACTGGCCTTTGCTGGAACTCAGTTTGGGGAACTGATCCTATCGATTCTGCAGGTTACTGGAGTGATCGGCAAGATATTGTGAATAAGAGTACCTGCCACGATGCTTGGCACGCAGTAGCCACAGGGTCAGTGATCATAGGCTGTGGTTATTGCTATAAATACAAATGAGGGGCGAGATCCACCTTGGCCACAGAGGCACATGCATAGCACCCTCAGGTAGCCCTCGCATGGCTCCCTCTAGATGACAGGAAGGCCTTTCCAGCGCAAACCCCTTGCCTGCTTTGCCCTAAAAATATGGTCTATGCTCTGAGCAAGGGATGGATGTTCCGGAGCATTCCAGGCTACTTCACTGTGCATGATAAGCCCTCTCCTTCATAACCCATCCACTCATAGTGTACACAGAAGTCCTGATCGCAGAGCCCAGCCTGGGGCTCAGGACAGGGAGGGCGAGCTTCTGGAGTGCACTCCACAGGGCTGATCCTATGCTTCCTGGAGGAATCCTTGACCATGAGGAAGACATTCCTACGAGCAACACCCATCAAGTCTGATATGCCACACAGAGAGATCCATGGGGCACACCCCATGGGACACAGACCTGGAGAAGGAGTACCCCAAAAGAGATCCAGACATCCAAGGTGTGCACAGAGAGACAGCCGCACTCACACACAACACAGATCCAGTGAATGTCACCAAACGCCTGCACGCATGGGGACAGACATGAGCGGCAATGCTCCAGATGAAACAGACCTCATGTGCAGACCAAAACACACCTTCCAGCTGGGCGTGGTGGCGCACGCCTTTAATCCCAGCACTCGGGAGGCTGAGGTAGGAGGAGCGTTGTGAGTTTGAGACCCGCTTGGGCTACAACGGCCTGAGCTACATTTGGCTCAGTGGCGTAAGCGCCCATCTGACAGGTGCGAGGCTATGAGTTCGACCCCCGGTGCCTGGACAGAACTCCACAGAAGCTCCTGACTTTAGAAATCCTCTTTGCATTCAGGCTCTGGGGATGGAAAAAGGGTAGGGTGAGGAGAGAGCAAACAAGCCTACTGTGATTCTAATTCACACAGCTTTTCTCATCCTTCCTGACAAGCTGACACCCCCAGTGAGCAATCAGCAAGCTCCAAACCTGGAGATTTTGCTACACTCTAGACCCCACAACCTTAGCCTCACCACAGGCAAAGGAAGTCCTCTGAATGAGGATTCTGCACGCCTGTCTTCTCTGATAATGCCAGCAGGGCGACTGGGAGAATTCTTCCACCTTCACCTAGCGAGCGGCCTGGGAAGGATTCCTGGAGGGTGTATTCCCTCCTCTCACTTGAAGATCAGTCATGATATCCTAAGACATAACGAGTGTCTGGAATTGCTGGATCTCACCCTACTGCAGGCTTCACACCTTGGCCACCGTCTCCTAATGCCCACGGCTGTCAACCAGGAAGCCGATCAAGACGCAGCCAGGGGATTCCTGCACGTTCACAGTTGGTGGATCCACACAGACCAGCTCAGAGGACGGCCTCCTCCAGGAGTGACTCACGCACCGAGCGGCTTGCACTATTACCTGTGCATCTCGTTTAAATCCTGAGGAATCTCTGTCATACAGGTTTACTATCTTCTATCACCATTTCACGAACTGAGCACTCCAGGAGCACCAGTCACTCACCTTAGGGTGCTGCAGACCCCTTGGGAGTTTCCTCCCCCACCCCCACCCCATCCTGTCCCTCTGTGAAGCACCCGTGTCGCTCTCCGAACACACACACACACACGCACACGCACACACACACACACACGCACAGTCTTCAGCTCCGACCCTTCCTCTGCCTGCCCCCCCACGCCAGACTTCACACACCAAACATTCATCCGGACTCGCCTCCTCCCCGAAACGCGGTTACTCTAACACCAGTGGGACATTTCCCTGGTGTCCTCCTTCCTTGTCACTAACAGTCCTCTGCAGCCCTCAGAAGATTATTATTATTTATTATTTATCAGTCACGACACTGTAGTGTGCTTCCTACAAGATAGCAGCACTGCGTTTACAGCCAAGGAGAGCAGAGCTCGCGATCAGACACCACAGGAGAAAAAGAGGGGTTCAAGGGCAAAGCCCTCTCCCCACTGGGACGGAGGGGTGGGGCCTGGCGCAGCCCTCCAGAAGCCTCCAAGTTCAGGTCTAACAGCTAGCGGCTCCCTGTGCTACAGCACCCCCTGTCCCCCGATTTCTAACCAGGCCTTAGGCCTCAGTGGCTTTGCCTGGCGGGGAGGATTGAGGGCTGTCTGCCGGCACCTTCAGGCCGGGTTGGGGGCTAGGAAAGAGGTGGAAAGGTATGAAAGAATCTTTCCTCCGTAATTGAAAACCAAGCGAGGGGAGGTAGGGCAGGAGGAAGAGGTCAGGGTGTGAAAACCAGACCCAGAAAGTTAGCCGGAGGGCCACGCCTGGCTTCGTGGAGGAGCCCTCACTGGGGGAGGCCACCGCCTCCGGTCAAACTTGGCTCCTAAGGTTGACGTGCGCCCCGGGGGGCAGCAAGTGCGGAGGGAGAGGAAGGGACCGAGACAGCGCGGACGGTGAGAGCGACCTGGGACGCGCTGCACGCCAGAGGGAAGCCGGGCTCGGCCCGTGCGCGCGCCAACGGGAAGGGTCGCGCGCACCGCGGAGCCTGGGCCGGCGGCCCGGCGGGTGGGCAGGGCTGGCACGGGCAGCCGGGCTCCGTCAGAGACGTGGACACTCCCCGCTCCTGCCCGCGGCCGCGGTGTCACCGGGAGGGTGGAAGCTGCCAGACGATTGGACTTTGCTCTCGCAAACTTTTCCACCAGTTTCCTCAGGTGTTCAGCGCGGGCCGGAGACCGCCTCCGTCCCGGTCCTCCCTCCCCGGCCGCCGGGCCCCGAGGCCGGAGTGCAGCGGCCGCGGCCACGCTCCGTGCGTCGGTCGGGCACGGCGGCGGAGCCCAGCGAGCGGGGAGCCACCGCAGGGGCGGGGCGCGGATGGACGGACGGACGGACGGACGGACAGCCCCACGAGCACGGCGCCCGGTGCCGGGCGCGGCGGCCAGGATCCCTGGGGCCGGAGCTCAGCGCGCGGGGCCAGGCCGGGGCGCCCCGCCTCCCCCGCCGCGCCCCCGCCCACTCGGGCGCCCGTGATTGGCTCCGCCCGCCCCTGGCTGAGCGCCGAAGCCCGCCTCCCTCGCAGCTAAAGCAGACGGTACCCGGAGCGGAGCGAGCCAGAAGGGAGCATGGTCCCCGCGCCGCGGCCGCGCCAGCCCCCGCGCCGCCGCCGCCGCCGTCCCTGCCCCCGCGGGTCTCGCCGCAGCTCCAGCCCCGGCCCCGGCTCCGCAGCGCCCGCCCGCAGCCTCGGCGCTCGCCGCGCCTGAGCACAGCCCCCGCCCGGAGCCCGAGCCCCGAGCCCGGAGCCCGGAGCCAGCCCCGGCCCCGCGGCCGCCGCGGCTGCGGGAGAGGGCGGGGGCGATGCTGCCGGAGCCTCCGCCGCCGCCTCGATGAGCGCCGCGCCGCACCGCGCATAGCGCACAGGCTGACAGGCAGGAGCACCAGCTTCCCTCTCCCGGGCATCCTCCCTGGGCTGCCGGGAGGCGGCGGCGGCGGCGGCGGCGGAGGAGGAGGAGGAGGAGGAGGAAACGGGAGAGAAGGCGGAGAGCAGCAACGCGAGGAGGTGGACCTGGCTCCGTTTCCCCCGGCCAGGACGCGAGCGGCCCCAGCCACCGCTCCCCGGCGGCGCCGACCCCTCTCCATCAGCCCTCCTGCGCCCCGCCGCGACCCCGGGCTCTCTGCGCGTCGGGCCGGGGCCGGAGCGCCGCGGCCGCAGGTAAGAGTCGGGCCGGGCTAGGGCTCGCAGGCTGCGGCGCGGGGACCCGGGCCAGGCTCGGGAGCGGGAGCGGGGCCCGGGGAGCCCGGAACGCGAGGCTCGGCTCTGGCGGCGGCGGCGGCGGCGGCTGGAGCCTCCCGCGTCTGGACTCGCAGGGCTGCAGGAGCCCATGCGCCTGCGCTGCTCCAGTGGGAGAAAAAAGGGGGAAAAACTTCCTGCCCCCGGGTGTGGGTGCGGGGGGCTGCCGGGGAGCACCGCCGCGGTGGCCGGAGGGGCCGGAAGCGCGCCTGACCCCCGGCCCGGGCGGCCCGGGGCTGGGCCCGGCGGCGCGCTCCCCTCTTGAGGCCGCCTTCGCCTGCGCGGCCCAGGGCTCCGGCGGGCCGGGGTCCAGGAGCACCCGAGGGCTGGTCCCCCGGCGACTCCGCGCCCTGCCCTTTGGGGAGGTGCGCGCGTAGGTGCCACGCGCCGCCGGGGCAGGGATTCCGCACCCTCGCGTCCTCAGACCCCACATTTGGGGACCAGGTTTCTGTACTCGATTCCAAGTAACTTTCGAGGTAGAAGAGCTTGAAAAACCATTCAGGGAGGGAATCCGCGCAGACCTTCTTGTGACTGACATCCCCTTTTCCCTTGACACCTAGTGGGTGCCAGCGTGTTGGGGGGCACGAAAGGAGAGCTTCGGAGATGGCGAAGGGCGAGGAGGGGGCGGTGGGTGGGGAGGGCTTGTTTACGTGTGGGATAGTGGACAGGGAGACGCGAGTGGGGCCGCGCGCCCCGACTGCCGCGGGAGGTGCGGGCTGGCGGCGGGCGCACGTCCCGGTCTCCATGGCCTGGAGCGGGCAGAGAGCGCGAGGGTTATCTGCGGTCGCGCGCGGGTGCCCGCGTTGGGCAACGTCGGCCCGGTGCCCCAGGGGAGAGGCGTGCTCGCTCTGGGCGGAGCGCAGGGCCCAGAGCTCCGGGCGTCCGAGTCTGCCCCTGGGGCAGGTCGCATCCCTGTCGCTGGGGATGGCGGAGACGCGCTGCCTGCCTTAGGCCAGGCTCCTCGGTGGAGCGGGCAGCGGCGGAGCGCGCGCGCCGGATGCCTGGGTCCGCCTGCTGAGAAGCCAGTTGTCTTTTCCTGGGCTCTAGAACCAAATGGCAGACATGGGCAGCTGGCGGGTCCTCCTGCGGGTCCCCAGGGATGCTGATGGGTGAGGAGCTGTCGCCGCTGCCACCGTGCCACTCGGTGTACATTCTCTCTCTACCATGCTTCCTTCGCGGCGCACCGCGGGTGCATAGTGGACGCAGGTATTTATGTAGCATTAGGCGAAACCTGGTCGCTGGAGGGACTAGACGTTGAGGACGCCAAGCTGCTGCTGCCCGCGAAACTTCCTCTCAGCTCAGGGACATTTGGGCTCCAACGCTGCCAGCAGGCTCCAGCCCCACGTCCACAGAGCAACGCTGGCATTCGGACTCGTCTCGCGGTGATAGATCTGTCCTGGTTACAGCTGTGTTTACCCTGATTCCAGTCTCTTCCAAGTCATTTGTCTAGTCGCTACAGAGTGTAGTCCTAGTGTTAACTCAACCTTGGGAAGGCAGATTTGAAGAATTATTTCAGTTTAGGACGCATGACAACAAATTTAGTTAGCCCACCTCGTTTCTGATTTGTTTTATTTAAGGCAGGCAGTTGCGCAGCTAACTTAAAAAAAATTTTTTTTTTTTACTGGAGGATGTCGAATGGTTTTATAAATTGTTCATTCAGACACTTAGAGAAAATGTGTCCAGGAAGCTCAAGAGGCCACATCTAGAGTTGATTGGCATACGTGTATTGAATTAGTCACACAACCTCGGTGTTTCTACAGGTATGGAGGCAACCGTGTGCCCCCCGGTGAATATGCCTCCGCCAGGGACTTTGTTCTGAAGCACATTTGATTTATCACCTTGCTATAAATCGGGGAATTACAAGCATATGTGCCCTTAAACCCTGTATGAATTTAATGACATTTAAATTGGTTTATGGGCTGACGACTTAACCAATTTTAATAACTTTTCTGCACAAACATTTTATAAACCATGTTTGTCCATGATGAAAAAAAACATTTTCTTCTGTTTGGACTCTGCATTTCTAGTGCAGCTGTGGAAATTTAGATGTTCCCAACTTTCACTGCAAGCAATAATCCAAACGAAATACCTAGAGTTTTACTGAAATAAAATATCCTATGGTAGCCATGGTAACAAATAGATTAAGGGTTATTGGTTTTCATCTGTATGTGATTGGGGGGGCTACTGTTGTCTCTTTAATTATGTTTCTAATGAGAGGTGGTCATATTTCAGGTACTCAGTGAGGGAGGTAAGCCAGATGAGAATTTAGTTTTGTGGGAGGTTTCTGGAACCAAAACTCCTAAGAGCACAAGAGAATGATTTCTGCTAACTGCAGCTCCTCATATGCTGACAGCAAATGGATAAAACCTTTTTTGTTATTTAAAGTAGATGAGAATTGAGTCAGTTCCTTTAAGATGAGAAAATGTATTTTGTTTTTGAGCTATTACCAAAGGAGCCTTTAAATCCGTGCCTTGTTTTCTAGGAATAAACATGTTAGAAGTGTGGATGTTGGTGTGGCTGAAGTGTCACAGTGGTTGTCAACACCTGTCAGTCTAAGTGAGGCATATCATTAGTCTATTCAAATCTTGCCTGTTTCAATATTCATGCATTTCCATGGTGATCCATTCCAGTTTTTGTTTACATAGTCAACCTTATAAATCTTTGGCATCATTTTCAATTGTACCATCTTTTTTTCCCCCTTTGATTTATCAATTGAATTGACTGCAAATCATTCCCAGTTTAAAGCATTTCCCCTCCCCCAACCCCTGGTTTCCAAAAGTTTGCCCTATTCCCAGCTACACACAGATATAAAGGGGTTAATGTTTTTTTGATAGACCCAACACTATCAATGCTAGTGTAGTTTTTTTAACATGTTGGTCTTGGTGTGTGTGAGGAGTGTTTTTTCCTTCCTTCAGGCTTACTGTAAAGCCTTTCATTGAGACCCAGAGATATCCAATCCAGCAGAATTAGCTAAAGTTTTTCCTTTGTATCCTTTTTTTCTTTCCTCAACTCCATCATAGTTCAAGGATGCTTTGTCTTCAGCTGTGTCTGGTTTGGTGACTTCAAGGCTGTGTATTAAAGCAGGCCTGCCCTTCTAGGATCTTTTCTCTTCCAGTAGTGGCCAAAGCCAGAAGGTTCTGGAACATCAGAGGATTTTTCCAGACGTAAAACACATATAGTCACAGTAATCGTGTCCCTAGGATCATAGTAACATTGTCAGTCCACGGAATAGGCAGTTTTACTTAAATGCGAGTGATGATTTTGTTCATCGGCTTTCAACTTTGCTTTCTAATGATGCAATCCCATGCTAATCACAGCCCTGTATATTTCAGAAATATCAAGGCAAGCATTAGCACGCTCCTGACTTATTAGGATCAGGCGAAGTAATTGGAACACTTAAGTTCAAAGTCAAATGGAGAAATGGAATTATAACCAACCTTGTGATTCTATAATCAGTCAACTAAGCGCCTACTTAGGGGTAGGAGGAGAAAGAAATACCATGAATAAGAAATCCAGCCCTTGGTTGCCGTGGCTGAGGATAAACCAAGGCAGTTACCGTGTAAGACGACCAGAGAACAAGACACGTCTCTATGGGCAGATAAATCATATATTCTCCAGGCTTTCTCAGTAGTTTTCACTGTGCTAGGCACATGTAGACACAAATATTTAGAAACTGGCAGAATATTTCTGCTTTTCACAGAAGATAGTCATTCGTCATAGCTCAAAAAATATATATATATATATATATACACACACACATACCTAAGGTCGTTTCCTAGTATACTAAAATTAGGTAGCAGAGTCTCTGGAAAATAAATTCTACCATAGAGAGTTAATAGTTTTGGTTAAGAAGGAAAAGTATCACAGAATTCTTTACCTGAACCTCAGATCAAAAATGCTGAGATCAAGACCACTCTGAAATCAGACTCTGCCGTTCTTTCTACAGCAGCTGCTTGCTTCACTCTCGCGTAGTCCTGGGTCAGAAAAAGTAGTCTGTGCTGTCTTCAAGGAAGCGGCTTGAAAGGAGAAAATGGAAGCTGCTGATTTAGATGAGGCACGTTGACCCCTGAAGTGGCCACAGAGTTCCTCACAAGATGACCTTCATTGTTCAGGGGCAGTTCCACCTTGCAGACAGTGGCGGGTGGGCGTGGGAAGGAGAAAGTTCGATTTCCTTCGAGGCAGGGTGGCCGAGTCGAATTCAGATGCTCAGGTTCCTTCAAGCTGCAGCAGCGATGACTCAGAAGGTGCTGCAAGGACTGAGGTGCTCAGTACCAGAGGGGTCCTGCTTATGCCTGGTGGACACTTCCTGGACGTGGACAAACTCCCACTGCCCTGTGAGTGTCTGTTTTTATAATTTACTTTTTTAGATTTTTGAAGTTTTAAGTCATTTACCAATTTAAAGGTACATATACAGATACGTGTCCTGACACTTCCTTTTTTAATTGTGCTTGAAACAGAATATTTACCATTTTTGAGTGTACAGCTCAGGAGTGTCCCCAGAACGTTTTCATCTTATAGTACCGAAACTAGACATACTTGTTAAGTATCAGCTCCCATTCTCCTCTGCTTTGGCAACCACTTTTGTTTTTTATTTTTTTCTGTTTCTATAAAACTGGCTGATTTTATAGTAGAATCATGCAATATCTGCCTTTTTGTTTCAAGTTTATTTCAGGTAGCATTACGTGTTCACAGTTCCTCACTTGTCACAAGTCACAGGAATTTTTTCCTGTTACTAAAGGTTGACTAATATTCCATCGCATGTATGTACCATACTGTTCATCTGTTACTGATGGATGTTTGGGTTGCTTCTGCCTCTTAGTTATTGTAAGAAATTCTACCACCAACCTGCACGTGCAGATACCTCTGTGAGATGTTGCTTTCTACTCTTTTAGTATTTACCCAGAAGTGGGTTTGCCTGCATTGTGCCACTTTCAGTATTAACAAATGCAGGACTCCTGTTTTAAGGAACTTAGTAAGAACACAGTCAAACAGAATAATGTCAAATAAATATCGGTAGATGTTACTGACATTTGTTCTTCCTTTTCTGGGTGCATTTTCTTGCAAGTCTCTCCAAGCTCTGATGCTTTGCTTTTGGGACATGCCTGAGTACCAGTGATATTACAAAGTAGGGGACAGCTGGGACTTTGTGTCGGAGTTGATGTCTGGTCTCCTAGCTGTGCAATCCACGTATTTGTGTGTGTGTGTGTGTGTCTGTCTGTCTGTCTGTCTGTCTGTCTGTATTTTTTTTTTCTGGTACTCATTGTATCCATACCACTTGACACTGCCTTATAGGTGCTAGGTACTTGGTGTCCATGCTATTTAACATTTTACCAGAGGGAATGTAAATCTAAGACTATTCTTGATCTGACCACCGTTCACTGTTGGACTTACTTTTTGAAATTTCTCACCTGCTTCCATTTATTCTGCTTCCTGGAAGACTAATGATTCTTCGTCTCACTAAGGCTCAGTTTTATGAAAGCAGAGGAAATAACAGGACCGCCTAGTGTAGTGGTAAGGGTTGAAGAGGGAACTCTGGTAAAAACTGCCTCACAGAGAAGGAGTCTACAAAGGACAGCCCAAGGGAGTGGCAGCTGCAGCCTAGAGATCTCAGAATTATAGACACCAAGCCTGCTAAATGTTAATCATAAACGTTTTAATGGCATGCCAGGGTTGTGTATATATTGTATTCCATGAGTCTCATTATCACTACTTATTCTGAAAAGCATAAGAAATTTGCATCACAATTCCAACTGTTAAAAATATCCTTCAGTTGA
Organism: Dasyprocta punctata; assembly: GCA_004363535.1. Classification (NCBI taxonomy): domain Eukaryota; kingdom Metazoa; phylum Chordata; class Mammalia; order Rodentia; family Dasyproctidae; genus Dasyprocta; species Dasyprocta punctata. The sequence goes on along the minus strand of RJWM01003237.1, from coordinate 100,499 downwards.
TTTGATGTATGAACTTTTAATTCCATTTTTAGTATCATCATTTTAGAGTTGTCGTGGATTTTTGAGGTCAGCTAATCTACCTATTATTCAATCACCAAACCTTTATCAAGCCCCAATAATATAATAATAATAGCTTCTAGTTAGGGCTGCCCACTATATTTAGGTACTTTACATATATTATCTCTAATCCTCATATCAACACCGCAAGGTAGGGATTATCCACACTTTACAAATGAAGATGAGGCTCAGAGGTAATCAAGTGGCCCAAGGCCACAAATCTAGCCACGTGGTACAGCTGAGTTTGAACACAGGTCCATCCACTACCCACCAGTCTGTCTTGTCTTCATGTGTGTGTGTCTATCTCTCTGTCTGTCTTTGTTTTTCTGGTGCTCAATGTACCCATATCTCTTCACACTGTCTTATATGTGCTGTGTACTTGGTGTCCATGCTGATTAGCATTTTACTAGAGAGAGTGTGAAACTAAGAATATTAACTTGGTCTGACCAGCATTCACTGTTGGACTTACTTTTTGGGTTTTCTTTCCTGTTTCCATTTTTTCTGATTTCCAGAAGATTAAGGAGGAAAACTTTCAGATGCTTGAATGGCATCTGTTTCCATATTGAGCCAGCATGGGAAATAAATTTCAAATCAAGGAGCAAAAGCAATAGGATTTATTCAGACTTACTAATCGCTGACCTGGATTTGTTCATTTTGTATACCAGGACCTAGCACAGTACCTGGCATGAAACTCCTCAATAAAAATGTTTGCCTGGAAGCATTTACACCCAGAGAAGGTATCAAGTAATAAACATGAAAGCCTACTTCTCAGATTTCCTTTTTAGTCAATAGCTATGTAGTTCCATGTTCAGGGTTTGTCATCGTGTGGAAATTTAGATGCTATATTTGGGCCTATATCTATTAAATAAGCTTGTTGATGAATTCTAACTAATCTAAATGGAATCTTCTAGGATTTATGACTTGAGACTTTGAAGACTAATTTTCTCTTGGAGCCACATCATGCTGGTGATAACTTGGATCTGTTTGGCACTTTTGGGAGTCGACACAGCGTCTGTCTTTCACAACGCACTTACTTGCAAGGTGTCATCCCCACACAGACTTTTTTAATTTGTGGTATTTCACAAGAGCATTGTTTTAAAAGAAAATAAAACACCTAGAAATCACAGGGACAGCTATGAAAGAGCAGAAACACTGTATTTTCCAACAGCTCCTGCCCTATTTTTACCGTTCGTATTAGTTTCTACTGAAGATAGGGTGAGGGTATGAACAGAACCTCAAGCATACGCCCCAACGCTGTGTCTGCTCCCTGTTTTAACCCCTCCAGCCCGGGGTTCGGCACACTCACAGTTCCAATGCCTGCAGTCACACCTGTGCCCGAGCCGTGTCGCACAAGTGCTGGCTGGCTGCAGAGGGCGGCTGTCCCTCGGCTGACGACACCTCTCTCGTGTGCCTCTCTGTCCAGCTGCACCGCCTCCCCTTTCCTTCCTCTGGGTCTGGTTTCTGCAGGAAATATAAAGTGAGATGTGACGATTTGTTTTTCCTTAGGCATCGCCACAGAGCTCTCAGAAGCAGGGGTCGGTTAGGGAAGAGCAGATGGAACTGTGTGTCTCCGTTTTGAGAAAAGCAAACGCTAGTTGTAGGCTTAGGCCGAATGAGAGGCTGCACAGTTCTGGAGCGTTTCTTATTTTCCTTTCGGTCCTGTAGTAACACTGAGAAGGGATGAGGAATATTGAAACTTGGATTTAAAAAAAAAAGAAGAAGCCATCTTACCTTTCTCTTTTACTGTCTCTCTTAAAACCTCCCAGCTCTAGCACTTGCTTTTGGATTACAGCTATCGCTGAAGTGAGCCTCCCAAGGAACCTTAGTGGTCCCTTCTCAGCTCTTGGAGCTTCCAGATGAGGACAGATTCAATACCTGTCTACTGGGAAGGCCCAGGGAAAGAGCGCTACTCTTCCTGGGACAGCTCATTTGTTGCTCACTGTGTGACACGGGCGGGATTATTCCCATTTTGTGGGTGAATTAGGCAACAATTGCCCAAGGTCAGATCAACAAGCATGAGTGCCGGCTGCTGGGTGTCGTGCGTTGAACGTGCAGGCCCATTTTCCAGACAGCTGCCTACCAGCGCAGAAGGGAGAGAGCCAATGTGCTCTTTTGTTGCATCGCATATACACAGGTATTAGAATAAAAGAATAATCCCAATTTTTAGCCACATTGCTCACTAATTACCACAAGTAACATAATAAATTGAGGTCCAGCTAATTTTCTTTTAGGGCGTGAAATACATTGAAAGAAACAGACTCACCAGTGCGATTTCAAGGACTTTCACTCTTAAACTTATTGCCATCATCTTTGTAAACTGAGTAAAAGTTCAATTCTGAGTTTGTCTGCAAGGCTTAGGTCTGTTCTATATGGTCAGAGAGCTCGCAAAGGTGCACTTACTGGAATATGTGAGGATTGAATATTTGAAGGTTAAGTTTCTATTTGCAAAGTTACTAGAACAGTGCCTGCTTATGCCAAAATAGTGGGAACAGGTGGTTATACGTGGACTTGTCTCAGGAGTCATAGGGCAAGGACTATCTTTGTCTTTAGCCTTGGAGTTGGCATTTGTTGGTTCCCAAGAAATTCTGAGAGACAGTCCAAACCAAGGAGAAACAAATCTTGGATGCTACTGTGGCCATGGTTCAATGGGTCCACTCAGCTGCTGCCGTTTGACTAGTCTCTCCATGCTACTAGGAGTAGAAAATGGTGATATTCCAGGCACGGTCCCAACCTGGTGCCAGACCACACACACTGTTACCAGTTTGTCCCAAGCTAAACAGAGGGTAAGCATTTAGAAACTGCAGTTGCATTTAATATTGGCTCTGCAGCCAAGAGCATGGTCTGCAGCTCCTCTCATTGAGCTGTAGTCTAGCCATGCATGGTAGGACCACATTTTAATTCTTAATGGATTAGAAATACAAGTAGAAGCAAAAACCCAGGTCTTTCATCACAGATAGGGGTAGAAGAACCCTGCACATGTCTGACTGGTCCTCCTAGAGACACGTGGGAATGGAGGCACGATTGTCTTGTCTGCCCATGCACAGAGGTTGTAGAACAGTAGACTAGACTAGAATCCTCATCAGCGAGACCGACTTTGCCACCGCTAGGGGAACAGATGGTCTGACTTCATCTAGTCCAGTGGCACTCTGTGTAGCAGGGGCAGCTGCCTGCCGCCTCCTTCCCAGAGCATGGTGGTTGTACAGAGGGTACAGGCTGTGCTTTCGTGTGCATCCTTAGTCATCGCTGCTGATGCTGCACGAAGCCTCGGCGTTAGCTTGGGAGCCTTGCAGTGCACCCACCTGCATCCATCTTGAGGCCGCTGTGTTGCAATTCTGTACGGCTTTGACCTCTTGGGATATGGGTAGATTATTTTGCTATTAAATTAGCTAATTTGGAAGATATGAAGAAGTATAAGATAAGCTTGCTCAGAAAGCCAAAATCAGGTTTTCCGAGCAAAAATTAAGGACCATGGAATCTAGGAAATACAAGATTCGCATTTGGAAGCTGGGCTGGTGAGACCAGGGGACTCCGTGCAGTGCTTGTGTCTGGCCGGTCCTTCCAGCAAAGAGCCTGCTGTCAGTGGAGTGCTGTAATCTATTCGGTTCATGCTGTCCCAACCGGCTTTAATCATCAAAACTTGAATAATATTCAAACTGTGAAAGGAACATAGTTCTTGCTGAAGCCTTGATGTGCTAAAGGGAAGCGCCAGAGCTTCCAGTCCACCAATCTGTGCAACACACTGTAGAAAAAACACTAGACTGCCTCACGTGATGTGGGGCAGCGGCCTTTTTCCACAGTGAAATGGCATTGAGATTTAACATTTCCTTTTTCCCCCCAGAGGAAGGAAATGATTTTCATGGAAACCGTGTTTCACGGCAGTTGCTTATTGACTGTGGACTGTTGCCGCCTCTTGTGACACCCCTGGCTAGAGGTCAGGTGGTCCCCTCTGGTAGGAGGGGATGTGGCCATGAGACTCAGACAGCACCAGGGGTCGGGCAATACAAGGGGAAGATTGCAGGCTGAGCCACACTAGGATGCAGACACACCAGCCACACGCTGGGGCCGGGGCTGAGCCTGGGTTCTGAATACGGTTGTGAGGAGCCTCCTGCGGCTCCTGGTGCATACACTCTCAAGTCCCTGAGCACTAAGGGCATTCTAGAGCCACGGCCCTGCTCAGACTGCTGCCTATAATTTAAAAGCTTCCGTTTAATTCTGCAGAAACCACAGAAAGCTGGTTTTTAGTTCACAGAGAGTCCTAGGGGAGGCGTAGGGGTGGGTGGGCACTCACTGAACTGCGCAGGCACAATTCAAAATCTGAATGGTTGCTGTTTTACTCCTGGTTTACCTCCCAGAACGCATGGTCTCCAGAACCATCTTTTGGTTTCTGCAGTAGACACTGGGGCCAGGTCCAGTCTCTTTAGTTCCTGTGGGTGGACAGGTGGAAGAAATAAGGCTGTGAAATTACTGGCTGGGGACTGAACACTTGATGTGAGAAAGGCAGGACTTGTTCTCAGACATTGGCAGTCATAGTGGAAACTTTCAACTCAGCAAACAACCTAATTTAAAATGGGCAAAGCTGAGGAGGAGGATTTCAAGTTCAAATTCAGCCTGGGCAACTGAGTAATTTAATAAGATCCTAAACAAATAAAAAAGAAACCAAGATCTACAAAATAAAAAAAAAATTTTTAAAGGCCGGGAGTTTAACTCAGCGGCACAAGCGCCTGCCTGGCAAGCTCAAGGTCATGAGTTCGATCCCCGGTATCAAAAAAAAAAAAAAAAATTTAAAAAATGACTAGGAAGGTAGTTCAGTGCAAAACCCAGAGGTTTAGTCTCAAGTAACACACACACACACACACACGTACACACACTTACACACAGCTCAAATAGACATGTCTTCAAAAAAAAAAAATACCAGTGACCAATAAATACATGAAAATTTGCCCAGTATCACTAATCATTAGAGAAATGCAAATCAGAACCACAAAATATCACTTCATAGCCATTAGGATGACTGTCATAAAACAAAGAAACAAACAAAAGCATGGATAGGGATGTGGAGGAACATGAATCCTAATGTACTGCTTTGAGGAATGTTAAATGGTGCAGCCACTATCCAAAATATTATTGGTGCTTCCTCAGAAAACTACAGAATCACCCTGTAATCCAGCAATTTCCCCTTCTGAGCATGTACCCAAAAGAAGTGAGAGCTGGGAGTAGAACAGGTGTTCTACACCAATGTGTTTCATAGCAGTAAGTAGAATTCACGAGTACCAAAGACTGAGACAACACGTGTCCATCGGTGTGGGTGACCAGGTAATTAAAATACAGTGCAGATGGACAGTGGCATTTTACCCAGCCTTATAAAAAGGAGGGAAATTCTACCATGTGTATGAACCTCAAAGACATTATCACAAGTAAAATACACAGTCACAAAAGGACAGATACCTTATGAGTCCACTCACATAAGGTTCAGAGTGGTCAAGTTCATAAAAACAGAAGCTGAATGATAGTTGCTAGGAACTGGGAAGAGGGAGTTTGTGCTTACTGGACAGAGTTTTGGTTTGGGAAGATAAAGATGTTCTGAAGATGGATGGGGGCGATGGCGTGTGAGCATTCTTAATGCCACTGGACTGTACATTTACATATCACTAAAATAACAATTTTATAGTATACGTATTTTATCACAATGAAAAATAGTCTCAACTGGTTCTTATAGTATGGTCACTTAGAAAATTAGCTTAGGGAACAAATACACTCAACAGTCCAGTAACTTATCGGGGACTTGCTGTATACCTCACCCTGTGCTGAGCATTGTCTGCCTGTCTGCCTTAAGGAAGGTCTCTGTATCCCTTTTGTCTTTTCTTATTTAAAGTTCACTAGTTGAGGTAATACATTGAAATTCACAGATTTAATTGTTCAGTTCACTGCGTTTCAGTAATTGTATATATGTGTGTAATCACTACCCAAAATAAGATGTAAAGCATTTTTATCACTCCAGAAAGTTCCTTGCCCCCTCCCAGTCATTTTCCCTGCTTTTCCCCCTACCGCTTTCTTATTTGACTAATTGTGCTGGCAGCATACCCAGAGGCGAGTGACCTCCAGGTAAAGGTGTTTTGTTAATTTTCACTAGAAGGATGACGCCCAGCAGGCTAGACACTTGCATTAGTGCTGAGCAGCCTCCCCTAGTGCAGGCCGTCCTGCAGGAAGTTAAATCACTCTCAGGAGGCCGCTTGGTGACTTTGCACTGACACAAGGAGTCTGTGGATGGCATTACATCTCAGCATCACTCAACTGTGATAGCCTGCTACACACGTCCATCTCTAGCTCAGGACAGACCAGATGCGTGAGGGGCACGGCATCCCATCCTCTCCACAGGGATTGGGTAACTGGTCCCCCTTCGCTCGGCCTCTTCCTTTCTGGTTTGGAGCCAAAGAGCTGGTTGACATCTCTTTTGGCCATATTGACGCCTTTGGACTGGAACTGAAGCACAAGACTTGACAAATGCTACCCACCCACCCACTCACGGGCACAGGGGAAACTGGGACAGAGAGAAATAACTGCTTTTAATGAGACCCAGCTCCCTGAAGTGGTGGGAAGGGGCACGCTGAGCCAAGGACAGGCCACTTGCTCCAAAGAGCCACTTTCTTGCCAGCCAAGGTCATTCGTGGTTGCCCTCTCTTCCTTTTCTAAAAGACTCTCTGTTTAGTTCAGGTCCTGCCTGTTCTTTACAGCTTCCTGTAAGGCAGACCCTCCTGCCCAATTCCCTGGTGCAGGTCCCCACTGTAACCGTTTCATGGCCACCTGGCAGTCCCGGCCGACCTGCCCTGACCGTGAGCACCTGGGGAGTGCTTGCCTCACCTGTTGTCCATGTTCCATTGTGACTTTCCTCTAAGGATCAGGGCCAGTACTGGCCCTTCTTGCAGTCTGGACATGAGAGACGCAAAGGAGGTGCCATGTCTTAAGACCTGCCGGGCAGAAAGGGAACGGGAACCCAACAGCTCAGCATGTGGCCCGGCCCCAGGGGAGGGTGAGGGAGCATCTCCTGAGGACCCAGTGCTGCTTCCTGCTGTCTGGTGTAGAAAAGTGCAAACCCCGTAGCCTTTTCTCTCTGACCGCGTTAGCTCTTGACACATGCAAATAGGGATGATTTCCTAAAATGTGTGACTCAATCAGGGCTCCCGTTCCCAGGGTGTGAAATGACTGTGCGTGTGAATCCGAGCCTGGAAAGATAAACTCTGCTCCGCTTCCCACACACTGGATTAGAGTCTTTCTAGGACACCACCCTCGCGTGGCCGCGTCCTTGGGCTCCAGGGTGGAAGCCCAGCCTGTGTGTGGCTCCCAGGCCTCCCTCCGTCTCTCCCTCCCCTGCGTTTGTGCTCAGCCTGACTGGGGCCCTGCAGCTGGCTGCTCTGGTGTGGGCTTGGGCACAGGGGCAGGGTTGGTGCCAAAATAGCAGGAAAACTTCTTTGCCATTCTGTTGATCAGGAAACCATAGGAAAAACATAAACCATTTCAGTGGGGATTGAGAACAAAATTTCCTGAAGTGACTATGTCATGAGTTTAGTTATTTGAGAGAATAGTGTTTAATTAAGAGAGAAACTTGCTTAATTAAAAGAAATCAGAGGCATAATTATCTATACACTCCAATGTCAAGAATATAAAAACAAAAGACATAGAAAAAAGGCAGAAAATGCACCATAATAGTAACAGTGGTCATTTTTCTACTTCTAAATTTTTTCCAGTTTTTAAAACAAATAGTATTTTTTTCATATTGAGAAAAATAAACAATTACCTAACCAAGGAGAGAAATCTAACTGTAACAAGTTAATTTTGCCCCTTTCTCCTCTCCCTTGGTGAGCAGGAGGTGACTGTGGAGAAGTCTACATTAATCCTGATGAAACGGAAGAAAGCAGGCCATAATGTGAAAGAAATTGTTAAACAACTGGTTTTTTCACTGTAGTAATACAGAATGGCGAGGTTCACTTTGGGAAATTGGTACCTGTACAAACAGTTTTTAAAAGGCAGAATGGAACCAAATAATTTCATAAAATCCTCTATGAAAATGTCCCTTACAATGCATCATAGACTCCCCTTAAAAAAAATCTCAAGATTCTGTTGCATCCTGGGGCTCCCGTCAGCCAAATATGGGGTTCTCTTAGTGGTAGCTAAATCAGGCTTCAGACCTTACCTCCCGCAACACCATTCCAGCATTCTCAAATAACTGTGCCCCCAAGTGGTCGCATGTACCTGTAAATTACATCCAGCAAAAAGGAATCAATTAACCAGGTCCTGTATTGCAGAGTTTACAGTTTAATAATAAGAATGAAAATGATAATGCTCACAAAGAAGAAGAAAGGGAGGAAGAAACCCAAAGTGTGTGTGTGTGTGTCTGTGTGTGTGTGTGTACAAATGAGGGAGCAAAAGATAGAGAAGAATGTTCTGTGTTTACTACCTCCCCTGGGCCTCCCAGAAAGGGTGTGTGTGTGTGTGTGTATGTGTGTGTGTGCATTTCCATTTTCAGGGAGACCCAGACAGAAAAGCTGGAGGTAAGTGTGGGCAGAGCCCTCCCAAGAATTCCAGAGACTTTGCACCCCCTTTCTTAGGAGCCTCTTCGATTCCTTTGACGGCCTGCTTCTCTGCAGCAATAGCTCCATGATAGTCTCCTTGGCAGTCTGCCAGAGACTGTAAGCGTACAGAGAATTGTGTTTTAATAGAAGGCTTTACCTCTGATACAGATTTAAAATGAGGAAGAAACTTTCTGTTCCTCAGCCAGAGCGAAATACATTTTGCTTCCTGTGAAATGCAGGTGATTACAAGCTCATCTTACATAATTTTATTATTTTCAGTTGCTGCCCGCCAGTCTCAGGTGATGGGCTCACCTGGGTGGCAGATCCTGGGTGATGCCTGGGGGGAGAAGTCACCCAGTCACTATCAAATCACACAGGAGTTTAGAAAGGAGAATAATTATCTTCATGACGATGATGTTGAAGATCATCAGAACCTGCTAAGCTCGACATGCAGAAGTGAATTGAAGACTGTTAAATGACCTCTTTGAAAATGTATTTTCACATTAGCAAAGGGGTGATGTTTGAAATTTTAAAATGTATATATATATATATTTGCATCTAACGAAAGACTTTTCTTGAATAACCACATTTTGAGAAATTTCCAGCATAGCAGAGGTGGTCCACTGTCACGCCCACAAGAGGGCATTTTCTCACTGAGTACTATAGAAAGCGCTGTATTTGTGAGGGCCGGGAGGAGCAGGGGAGGGGGAGGGGAGGGGGTGTTTATGGGAAGGATGGGCGGGAGACCTGCTTGCAATTGAGTTGTATGTCGGCTCCTACTTAATGTGTCCTGCCAGCTCCTGAGCCGGTGCTACCGGCCAGGAATTCTGCTGTGTTTACTCTCTTTTAAATGTCTTACTCTCACAATAACTGGGGCCCAGAGAAACCCTTTACAAGATACCACATAGTACTGCGTAGCCAACCCCATCAGATTCGGTACCAAATTTGATTTTCTAATATTTTAAGATTCTGGCCAAACAAAGTACAATGAGCCCTCCACCTTCCCCACATTTATTTACTTAACGGAGATTTATTTAGTACCTGCCCTTCGTCCTCACTGAGCCAGGCCACGCCTGACCTCATGGGACACACATTTTCCACAGGAAGATTTGCCATAGACAAAAGGGAAACAAATGCAAACTGATAATTTACAAAGTTAGAAATGATTATGAGGAAAAATATTGGGGATAAGGAGAAGAATAGCTGTATCAGATTGAGTAACACTAAAAATGTGCCAGAGAAGTTCACCCCATCACTGCCAAAATCGATAGCATGCTTATCACCAATAACTAGAATATAGGACAGATAAATGAACGTATTTTGGAAAATTCACAACATTGTCTAGAGTTTTCTCGTTTCCCATGGACTGTGATGACTTCGTCCTGGGGTGCTTCTGCTCAGGGACCAGCATTCAGTTCCACAGGTCATGGTTTTATCTGTGCTGCCCCCAACCCTGAGGACCAGGCCACACAGCGGGATGCCAGTTGTATAAGGCCAAGCAGCTCACAGCCACAGCCTACAAGACCCAAGAGCAGGAGGTGGCTTGCCCCTACCCTGGGGATTCTGGGATCCTTGATGGGGAACCCAGCACAAGAGGCTCAGTGTGTTAGAGACCCACATGAGATTTTCAGGAGCCAAGAATCAAGGCTTTATGTACTCGTACTTTGGGAGGTTGGGTGTTATGCCCTGAGCAGATGGAGGAGTGCTTCGTGGCAGAGGCAAGTCTTGAACTCAGCCTTAAAGAATGGGGAGGCATCTGGAAGAAGAGGGTGGGATTATAATGAGTGATGTGTTCATTTTTTTAAAGTTAATGTGGAACGCATTTTGGTAACTGAAGCAACGTCTATTATGTGAAGGCTTCAGGCATGGCAAAGTGATAATCTCTTAAAAAAAAAAAAAACCTGTTGTCGAGAGATGACTTATGTCAGTATTTTATTATATTTTTTCCAATCGTCTGTTCTTGCATTTTTAGAGTATTTGGAACCATCTTCCACATGAAGGATTTCCATCTATTTCACTTTGGTATTGAACAAATATTATCCCATGTCATTCAAACTGTTCTTAAACATCACTGCTGAATGACTGCCTGGTTCTCCATCAGGTCCGTGTGCTGTAGCTCAGTTATTCCCATGGGAATTCCTATTCTTATCCTGCAGCGCGTGGTGGTTATCACTGGGTTCACAAGTTTGGTATCAGATACACCTGCCATGCGCGTCTGAGGGTAATATCAGGCATGTCACTTTATGCACGCAGGTCTGTCTGTACAGGTCAAGTGAAGAGAACAGTACCAAGCTCATAGGATGGGTGTGAGAGTTATGTGAGATCATATTTGGATAGAGCTCTGGAAATAGAAATACCTAGGTTTGATGTTTTAAAAATTATGTAACTTTCCAATTATTAAAGTAATGTTCTTTATGGAAATTTTTAACAAAAAAACCATGCAAATCTCATCACTCAGAGATAAAAAATAATTAACATTTCAGAACCTTATTATTTGTCACTTTTAGCAGAACTGGGATCATACTGCATATTCTGTCTTCTGCTTGTTTTCCCTCTTGAACTTGTATTGATTTTTTCCTTGTCATTACTCATTGAGAAGCATTATCTCAGAAGGCTGTCTTTCATTATATTCCATTATATTACTGCATCATATTTTATTTGACTAATTTCCTATTGTGGAATATTTAGGTAATTTAGTTATTTGCTACTATAAATAACATTGCAGTAAGATATTGAGCAAATTGTGTGGACATTTAGGATTATTTCTTTAGGATTAATTCCTAAAGCTTGTTCTTACCACCTCAGTGGTGGGAATACACCAAAGACATTGATATGTGTTGCCACATTACCCCCAGAAAGACTGCTGTTTTACTCTCCCATAAATAGGGTGTGAACACCCACGTTACTTCGCTCTTTCCCATTATACATTTTTTAATTTAATCTGTTAGGTAGGTGAGTGATGGTGCCTTGTGTGGCCTCAATTTGTACTTCGTTGATTACAGTGGGCTGGAACATTTGTTTCTGTGTATATTGACATCCTTGTCCTTTGCCCATTCTTCTATTTATATTTATCTTTTTTCTTATTGATTTGTAAGAGCTCTTTATGCATAAGAGGATATTAACCTTTTGGTGTAATGCTGGAAATATTTTTCCAGGTTTGTCATTTCTCTTTTAAATTCATGTATGGTCTCTTCGTTGTGTAGAACCCTTTATTTTGCACGTCCTATTCATCAGCTTTTATTTTACTTTCATGTTTCCTCTTGTTTTCATGCTTAGCAAATCCTTCCAGTTCCTGGCTTTAGATGTTCATTCATTTGCATTTCTTCTACTTGTTTCATGATTCATTTTGTAGATTCAACTTTTTATTTTGTTCTCTCAGTTTATTCTAAGATAGAAGAAGAATTCAACTTCTGCTTAACAGCTAATTCTTCCAGTTCTGTTTGGTAAATGATCTTTCTTTCCCCACTGATTTGAAATTTTACCTTTTATGCTAAATTCTTGTAGGACACAGTGTTTCCAGAATATCTTTTGTTGTTGTTGTTCTGTTCTGACCAGTTACTAAGGCGTATTATTTTAATTACAGAAGCGCTTACTTTATGTTTTAAAATCTGGTTGTATAGATCATCTTCGTTATTTTCCAGAATATTTTTGGCTACTATCTCTGACACATCTAGTAGCACAGATGAACTTTAAAATTGTTTATGCCAAGCTATAGCTTGTTGAGTTTGCTTTACATGGTACCCATCTGAATTCTGTGATGGCTATAAATTGATTTATCTTGCTTACAATATTGAGTCTTCTCATTCAGGAATGTGTTCTTCCATTTGCTCCCTGTTTATTTCAGTTTACTTTCATATCTCTCTGTAAACATCTGTGGTTTTCTTCATATGAGTTCTGCACTGTTCTTAAAAACATCAGCCTTAGAGGTTGCATATAGATGAGTGAGATCTTTCTGTCCAAGTGCATTTTTGTGATGTATTGCTACTGGGAAATATGGAAGTTGTTAATTTTGTATATTTATTTTGTATCTCATTGGGTTACTGGACTTTCTTAAGGCTGGAACTTTTAAGGTTTTCGGACCATGCTGATTATTTCGCTGAAAGATTTATGTACAGCCAGGTGTGTCTCAGAGAGCGTATATTACCATTTTTAACAATCTTTATTTATTTAGAAGAAAATGGCTTTGCGTGCCTTATGTACTATTTCAATGAAATTGCTTTCTGACTCTGAACTTGAGTTCTTATAATTTATTTGGGACATGCAGTCTCAGCATGCATAAGACAGTAGACAGACATGATCTACTACCATGAACAGAGAGGGAGCAGTTGTTACATAAGCATGTAGGTTCATAGTCTGCCTTGTGGGGGAAATGTTAGGGACAAAGCATAAGGGATAATTTGAGAGCTCGCTCTGGACACACATCCCAGGCTGACTGGGCAGAGCCTACAGTTGTTGACATAGGGTTTAATGTCACCCAAAAGTCCACTCACAGCTAGACAAATGTGAGTGTAAAGGAAACAATCAAACGTCATTTGCCCCCATGTTGGTCCCTGGAGTACGCTCAAGACTTCTGTTCACAGCACAAAGATAACCCCTTAAAATAAGCAAAACAGAAGAGAAAGGCAGCCCAGAAACACGCTGTAATATCGAGGCACTTCATTCTCAGCAGCTGTATGAGCTCACATCGTATTGTCATCTTCTCCAAATTAAGGCCTCTCTTTCAGTTGTAGAGAATGGCAGAATTTCTCCTACCCTGAATCTCCTAGCATATGGCTGGAGGTGGGGGGCGGAATCTCCCCACGTCCCCACACAGACAGCTTGTGAATGTACCCATCGTGTGCATTTCCTCTGTTGGGCGAACAACTCATCTTTCACTCTTTGCTTTTTATGCCAGTTTGGAAGAGTTGTTTTCTCCTGCTTGAAAAATCTTCCTCGGAAGAAATATGTTGCCATCGGCAATTCCTCTGTGTTGTAACTGTCTCCTATGAAGCCAGACTGTAAGGCAGTGTGTCGTCCCTCAGTAAAACTCAAACCCATTATCCGTGGTTCAACAAATATCTGAGTGCCTTCTGCGTGCCAGGCACTGTGTGCGCGCTGGAACCAGACGGGGAGCAGAAGCAGGCCTGGTTCTTTCCCTCACAGAGTTTGCAGTCTGGTGGGGCGCGGCGGTGTTGTATGAGATTGGGCACACAGCAGCCAACACCACAGGGAAGGTATTCTACGCTGGCACTGGGAATTCTCACCTTGGCTTCGGGGAGTCGGTGATGACTGATCGGAGATTTAAAAGAATTGTTTAGAGGATCTAAAGGGAGGGTGAGCTGGGGGGCGGCAGAGGGGACAGATGTGTAGGAGAGAATATGGCACATTCCCAGAAAGGCGAGAAGGCCAGAGAGGCTGGGATTAAGAAAGAAAAGCAGAGAATTAGGCCAGAGACATCATGAAGGGGCCGGGCAACCACATAAAGAATCTTTGTCTTTATCACAGGAGCTCAGACTGACTCTGGGGTTTTTTAAGCGCATGACATCTCTGCTAAGATGGTTCTTGCTACCATACGGGATCTTCTGAGGGACGGTAGAGTACAGTTAGAGATGATGCGGGAGGCCAGGCATGAGTTGAAGGTGGCAGCCAGGGTTGAAGTAATTGCTACACAGGTGGGAAGAAGCCAGTGGTTTTGAGGTAAGGAAAGGCCGTCCTCGTGTCTCCAGGGCGACACCTACATTTGGTTTGAAAAACTGAATGGACGGGGTGCCATTGTCATTGAGGATACTGAGAGGACATCAAATGTATTGGAGAAGGGTTTTGTTTGGGCCTGGGTGTGAGGGCTGCTACAACAGGACAGTGGTGCAAGGTAGGCTGTTTGGGTCATTTTGAGGAGTCATTCACAGCAGTTTGAGGGAGAAGAATCCTCGAGGTAATGGACAAGCTGTTTTTCCCAGTCCTCCTTGGACCTCTTGCCAATCCTACCCTCCACTCTGTGGCTTTCTTGTATGTCTTCCCAGGTATGGTGGAGGGCATTTCCTGTGAATCCTCTACCATGTGCCAGCTGAGTCAAGGCTGGAGGTGATAAAAGGAGCACAGACGGAGAACCGATGCTTCTAAATAGTCCTGTCTACAAACTCTTCCTCTCCAGACTTGAAGGCCCCCGCTTCAAAGGAGTCTTCCCTGCCTGCTTCTCCCTCCCAGCCTTCCCCTTCCTCTCCTCTTCCCTCAGTGCTGAACTGTGGACTTTAAAATACATCGGCTGATCTTTTGGTTCCATGGGCCAAGAGCAAAATTAAGTTTTCTTAAGTTTGCCATCATGTATGCAGTCATGCATTCAATAAATACTTATTAAGCTCCTGTCATGTGCAAGGCACAGCAGCATGGATGAAAATAAAGAGAGAAACCTGGTTATACCCCTGCCCAAGGGACATCTAACCTAGTGGAGGGGGGCAAAAGAAAAACCAAATGGCATTATAATCTTGATATGACACATGCCCGAATAGATGATGTCAAAATCTAGGAAGCCAGGTAAGAAGGGGCTGTTCAAGGGCACGAGGAGAGAGGTAGGGATGTGTGCATGCAGCAAGGGGTGTGGGCATTCGGGGCAGAAGAAGCAGGAGGTATATGGGGACCGAAGTGATTTCCACAGTTGAAGTGTATTGTCTAGGTATTGGAAAGGGGTGTGTGTGTGTGTGTGTGTGTATGGTCAGAGTGGAACAGAAGGGCCAGGTTCCGGATCTCAGGGCAGGGGGCAGTAGATACAAGGACGTGGATGTGACCTCTGAGCTGCCAAGGGGGGCTGCATTCAGATGGGGCAGGGCCTGGAGAAGAGTGGGGCGATCAGCCAGGTTGCTTTCTGTTGTGTACGAGGAGCATTCTCACGCTCACCCTTTCCTGCTGTCAGGAGATGAAATGAGACAAAAAACATCCTCATTGTTCTTGCATTGGGAAATGAAGGCTTGGCCTGGAATTTAACAGGTATTGCTGACGCTGCTTCCTACTTCACAGATAGGACAATGGCAGCTCCCAGCATCAGCGATGTCGAGTGCTTGCTTCTGGGGGTCTCCTTGGGCTCTTTTGCAACACAGAGACAGAGTGTATCTGAGTCACTTAGGCCAGCACACAGGCCCAGTCTAATCACTGATGACCTGCGGAGGAGCCAACATTTGACTCATGGATGTTTTTTGACTCGCGTTGCCGTTGGCATGACCTTTAGTTCCCTTTAGGCGTGTCTCCTGTCCAGGCTCCTCAGGAAATGTCATAGGGCTTTGACCTAGGACAGCTGGGGCTGGGCTGTTGGGGGGTTGCTGAGTGACCAGGTCATTCCTGGATCTGCTCAGAGCTTGTCAGTTGTTGAATCTCAGAGAATGAGTACAAACAAGTTCGTGGCCTTGTTCTGAATCCCAGTCCCAACAGTGCTGACGGTTCCTGGACCGGGCCCTCATCAGCCCCTCTCTAGTTTTCGGTAGCATCTGTAGTTAGCTACAGCCCAGTCATCTGTGGGTGTTGATGGACACAGAAGGAAGTGGCAAGGAGCCAGCCTGACCAATGTTTATAAGAGCAGAGGGTGCCAGAAGGCCTGTGTCACTCTCCAAGGCTGAGGAAAGGTGGTCGGATGTAAGGATCTTGGTCTTGGTGGAAAGAGGGCCTGGAACCCTAAAGCTTGGGCTAGAGCTGTGAGAATGGAAGTGGGTGGGGATTGTTGTCAACCAGAAGCATCTTGGAAGGTTTTCCAAGCACCTGGGCCTAGATGCAGGCATTGCACGGGTTCTTGCTGAAGCTGATCATGCAGCATTCATTTGGAAGTGGGAAAGGCGTTGGTATCAGGCTTGGTCCAGAACATGGGGTCAAAGGCAGTGCTGCAGAAATCCTTTGCCAGGCCCAATATGGCTGTCACATGGGGCTCCAAGCGTCACTGGCCGCCTCTTTGGCAGGCTCGCCACCCAGTGTCCTTTCACAAATGGGCCAGTGGCTGGTGTGGGCCTGTTGAGGGGGACAGCGGGTTTGTGCTGGCTCAGGCTTCCTTTTCCCTCTGCGGCTGATCGTTTGACTGCTTCCAAGTCACCTTTAATGCTGTAAACCACTGCTTGTCATTTTGCCAAAGTCCTGTGCTCTTACTTAAGTATGATTCATGCACTGGATGTTTTTGACATTTGAAGATTACTTGGTTCTTTGGGCAATTTTCTTGTTTGCCTTCAAGAAAATGCCTGTGGTTCTCAATTTCATTTGGGGGAAAGGTGAGGCCTAGGGTGCGTGTAATGAACTGGCTGAACTGCGAGGTGTTGGGCCCAGTGACTTGTAGGGTACGGCTGAAATGTAAGGCTTGTGCTGCTAAGAGAATGAAGGCAGCACCTCGGCCTCTTGTGAGCGGTCGTTTGTAAGTAAAGATAATTCATCTGCAGAGTCCCACTGCCACCGAGTTGGCCAGAAGCCACTCACAGGACCAGCCTGTGGGTAGGGAGGCCACATGGTACGAGAGAGGTACAGACCTACTATTTCTGCCCTAATGGAGCCCACATGCTGTGTGAGATCTCGCTTCCGTGTGGCCAAGGGCTCATCATGCCAGACCTTGGACATGGTTGTCACGGTGTTGTTCTTTCCACTCCACTGAGCCAGGACCGCCATTACTGGGGAGAGGTTAATTAAGAATTCATGTCATTGTCCACTCCTTATTAAGATCCACCTCTCTCTTCCCCCTCCCCACCCTCCTCCCATGCCAGACTAAGTCAGCACCACTGGACATGTCAAAAAAGAACAACCTAGCGCTCCCCTTGAAAGAATCTATTGACCCCCATGGAGAAAACCCAAGATGCATGGCAAAGTAGTGTTGTGTTCCAAATGTTCCTTCCTGTTTTCCATTACTTTCCAATTTAAACTGTCCATCTCTCTCCACCAAAACCTAGTGCTGAACCTGGCATTGGAGACCCTCAGTTTCTCACCGGTTACCTCCCTCCCTTTGCGGGGTCCACCTTCCTTCCTCACTGGTTCCATGCGAGGATTGGGTTCCCTGCTGTGGGTGAAGGTGACATCAGGCGAGGAGATGGTGAACTGAGTTGATCTGTGGTCAACAACCAGGTAGTTTCACTTGGCAAATGACCTGAAAAGAGCTTGCTATTCTTGCAGATTTCTCTGTGAACCCCATGCCCAAGCCCCCAGCCCTCCTAGCTGTGTTATTCCCTGGATGGGGCCCACTCCATTAAAGGACTGGAAGACAGAACTCTTGAAGATAGGACAAAGGATTAGGGATAATTTCATTTCTCAAGAAAGAGGCTGAGTGGGGACTTAATTGTCTTTGAAGGATCCTCCTGTGGAGGACGGGGATGAGTTGTTCTCCATTTCACCAAGAGAGAGGAGACAAAGTGGATCTCAATGGATGAACAAACTTTCAGGTTCGTTAAGGCCAGGCCCCTGTGTGGAGCACTCGAGGAGGCTGGGCAGGCAGTGCGGGTGGTTCAGGAGGGAATTTTCTTAGAAAGAAAAAGCTTTAAAGCAAGGAATTAACATGGACAAAAAGACTGTAGCACCTTAGGAATGGAAGAGGGGCGGGGAAGCGGGACTAGTGAGAAGTGAATTGGCACTGACTGCCCTGGGGAAAGTGCACAGACGTCTCAGCTAAAGGACAAAGTTGGGGGTGGGAGAGGCAACAGGACCAGACAGCCTTGGCCTTCACTCAGAGGCCTGGGGAGCCATGGGTGATATCCCTGCTTCATAACCCCATGGGGGAGCAGGATAGTGCAGCCCCAATCTGCTGAACCTTGCCTGTCTCAGACTGGTCTGCAGCCAAAGGAAAGATACAGATACCATGAGTTTTTCATAAAACTAAATGCATCGCATTTAAGTATTGTCGTCTGGTCTGCGATGATATTCTATGGGTCAGGACTCCGTGCTGTAAGCAACAGAAATGAATTCTGGCTAACTGAAACAGAAAAGGAGTTTACTGAAAGGATGTCAGGCAGCCCAGCACGTCCAGGAGGGTGGAGAACCAGCCTCAAAGGCCACACAGCCAAGAGTGACAACCAGTCATGCCCAGACCTGGCCCAGCAGGGACCCTGGCTCCTGCCCTGCTGGTGAGATCCGCAGTTTGTGCCACCAACACACCAGACAGCCATGCCACACACTCTGTGCACTTTGCACCACTAGCATCTGGTTAACAGCGTGTGTCTGCATCCAGTGGTGGGGCAAGGGAGGTGACCAGGCTGCAGGGCAAGGTGGCCTTGGTCTGCTAGAAGGGACGTTCCTAGGCCCAGGCTAGGAGCCAGGCGGAACCACCGAACTTTCTTCTGTGTCTTTCCTCTTTGAGAGTGCGTCTGTGTCTGAATGTGCATGTGTGATGGTCAAAAACGTGTTCTTTATGAAGGGAAGTGACTAGTTCTTTGATGCTTAAAGTATTACTGTTACTTTGCAAACTATGAAGTTGGCAACCTATCGCTCATCTCCCCAGATGTCTGGGGAGTTTACTGGTGCATGAAACCCCAAAGACTGTGACCTCGGTGCTAGAGCACCAAATCCAGGGTCCATATCCCAGGGTTGCCATTTACTCGGCAAGTAGAGGCACGTTTCTGCCGTGTTAGTGAAGATAGCAGTGCCCCTCAGGGTGGTGGTGAAAAGTCAGAAAACGGGTGAAGTGCAGCAGCAGCAGCCAACAAGAGATTTGGTGACCCTGTTGGCCGTGAGGATCAAAACTGATGAAAAGGGCTTTTTAGAGGCTGATCCAAAACCATCAAGGACACCTTCGAATCTGTCTCATGCCTGCTGGAGGTGTACCGCTGCGGTGATCGGCCCCGGGGACATCAGGAGTCCCTGGGGAGCTGTGCTTGTTTCTTTTCTGCTAGCATCTTCAGTCTGAGAGGAAGCTCTCATGTTTCCCGACACGGAAATTCAAAAGCCCTAAGCCCAAAGAGCGTCACAACCAGAGCAATCCAAGTGCCAACCTCTGGGGGGATTTGGTTGGTGCCCTGGGGCTATGGTTTGCATGTCTGTCTGTCCGCCTGTCTGTCTCTCTCAACATCCCACAGGCACCTCTATTTCAGTCCTCCTGAAACAGTTCTCAGCTCTCTTCCAAGCCCCACCCCAGTCCCTTCCTCCACCTGCATGGCTGCCTCGTGGCCAAGTCAGAAACACCCCTCCCCGTGCCCCAGCGTCCAGCAGCGCCCCCTCCAGGCCATCAGCCCTCCTCCTGTCCCTGCGTCTGTCTTCTCTGCACTCCCGCCAAGACCCCTACTTGTTTGGGTTCAGGCTCCATCCTCTTTTCTTGGGTTTGGCAGCCACCTCCCAGCCTCCGAGCATGTCCTTTCCCATTTGTTATCCACCTGTAACAGAAAGGTCCACCCAAGGTGAACTATATTGGACAGCCCTCTAAAGCCACAGCTCCGAGATACCATTCAGAGGTGCAGCCTTGTGGTGCGGCTGCCACCTGCGGTCACACAGAGAGAGAACAGGGAATAACCTGCCCGCGGGTGTTACCCTCATGTGAGGACAATTCACAAGCACCCTTCATCCCCTAGACTGAGTTGCAGCCCTGTAACCCCAAAGCTCAGCACAGGGCGCATACACTGTGGACACGCCCTGAGTGGCCACACAAGGGGAGGACTGAATTCACAGCCTGCAGATGTGGTCCTGCGTGCTCACTGAGGCAGTGGCCTTGCAGACTAAAGAGGCCTCGTCTTTACGGCCCGCCCCCAACCTCACTCCTTTCTCTGCCCCACCCTGACCCTGCTGCAGAGCCAAGGCCTGAGCCCCAGTAGGTTGGAGGGTGTATCCCAAGGCTAGCAGTCCCCCCAGCTAGATCTGAGGTTGGATCCTGTCCCCCTTTCCCCTTCTTTGGAGGGACGCAGTGGGGAGCAGCTAGAGACCAGCATATCGAGTGCATTTCCCAAAATGTTAGGCTTCAGCATGATTTAGTGTCCTGGCATTTCCAAGCTAGTTTACAATAATCAGGCATTTGTTAATGTTCACTTTCTCCTCCACAGACTGCTGCTGACACAAGAACTTCCTTTGTTGATTAGATTTTAGCCTATGCTAAACAGTAACCAGTGTGGGGTGGTGGGAAGGTGTGGCCTCCAGCAGCTACAGTCATGTGCAGAATAGATTAGGGATGCCAGGGCCGCTCTGAACCAACTTCATTAGCCACTTAACCCGAGCCTCAGCTTCCTGGGAGACACAGGACAGCTTCACCTACTGCTCTAGGGCCCGTGTGAGCGTTGAAAGGAAAGAAAAGTAGGGCATAGACCCTGCTTCAAGTGTGCTTAATAACTACATGACAGCCCCTCCCTCCCTGCCTCTGAGTTCCCATGTTAAGTCTGACTTGAAACATAGGTTCCACGGGCGCTTGTGTTCACTGTCTTTCCACCATGGTAACAAATACTTGAGATAATCGACTTAGAAAAGGTGTATTTTGGCTCCTGGTTTCTGTGTGTGATCAGTTGGCCTTATGACTTTGAGGCTTGCAGTAAGGGAGCCTAGGACGGTATGGTAGGGTAAGACTGCTGGGCTCGTGGCCAGGAAGTGCCAAGAAGAGGAAGAGGAGGGTCCGGGTTCCACCGACCCTCAGGGGCACGTTCCCAGGGACTGCAAGACTCTCCCCCAGGTCCCACCTGTGAAGCGGCGCCAAGCTGGGGACTAAGTCGTTACCATATGGCCTTTGGGGGCATCTAAGACCCGAACCGTGGCAGGGCCTGCTGATATTTTTCAGGGTGAAGAAATCCACAGGTCGTGAATGGGCTTTCCTTTTCTCCTAATGAGGGGACCTCTGCCTCGTCACTCTTGACATCAGTGTTTTCAGACTAGACTTGCAGACTACAAATACTAATGAACTGCCCTATTGATTAAATTACAGTGGGTCAAGCCAGAAAACCAGGCTTCTAGATTCCCGGGCTGATGCGTTTGGCCCATGGAGACGAGCTCCTGTGACTTGGAATCGTGAGCTCTGCGGAGACTGGCCCCGTCCCACTTCGCTCCCTCTTTCCCTTCGCTCTTGCCATGTCCAGAGCCCAGGCAGACCAGGCCAAGGCTCCCTGTGCTTCCTGGTGCTCCCCTCGACTGGACAGTGGGGGTGACCACACCCCGACCGCTGGGTCCTCTCACTGCCCCGTTGGTCCAGCGCCTGTCTCCGCCTGGGCAGGGTGATTGTGCGAGGCCGGGAAGCTCCCTCTGCTCTTGGCCTGTCCTGCTGTGCTCGACTGATCCCCCTTTACTCACTCCAGACTTGGCTGTTTTATGTTACGGTCAGGGTGTCTTCTCAATTTCATTCTACAAGGTGTCTCTGCTCTATCAGAATAGATTTTTAATTGCCCTTGCCCTAAAGGGTGTTGAGCGAGGCGAGTGCTCAGGGTAACGGGGTCCTTAATGAGGATCCCAGCATTGGTCCAGGGTCGGAGGCCGCAGTTCCCAGCCCCACAGAGGAGCCCCAGGCGGGCTGCACTCGGGGAGCGGCCAGTTCCTCTGGGCCGGCTGCCTTGTCCCCAGTTCAGGAGGCCCTGACTGGCTCCGTGGTAGTTTGTCGAGAGGAAAGGACTTGGAGACAGCCCCTCGTTGCAGGCTGGGATGACTTTAAACAGCTCCCTTCTCCCTCTGGGTGTCACCCATGGTAAGACCCTTCCATCCAGTGAGACACAAACTACGCATGTGACAGCCCAGGAACTCAGCCTTTCTAGATCACGGATCCACACGGGGGACCCCACAGCCTCTGTCACAACTGAGTCATTCAGGAATGGATGCTCATGGGAGCCCCACGAGCTCCGACTGTGCCCCGCCTGTCCACCCCTGCCTGCCGATGCTTGCTGACTCTCCAGGCCATTCCTCAGCCAGTCCTAAGCTGTCCGCCACCTGAAGTCTGCCGGCATCCCACCTGACCTTCAGTACCCCGTCCTCCCCGTCCTCCGGCCTCGTCACATCGCTCTCCCTCTCCCCTGACTTTGGCAAACAGGTTAAAGAATCCCATAGCTGTGTCCTAGAGGAGACTCATTCTGTGGCCCGAAGAACCCGCTGTATTCCTTCACATTTCCCTGCCTCATTCATCCTCACGACAGCCCTCTGGGACGGAGGCCTCCCCACGTCCCCTCTTGACAGACAGGGAGACTGGGCTAGGAAAGGTTTGGTCCCTTGCTCTGCGCTGTGGCCGAGGCTCGAGCCCACCCTGTGTTCTCTCCATCCAATGCTGGGTCCTTTGAACCCCTCAGTCCATGTCTGTCTGCTCTGTGTTAGAAAGTTGCTGGCGCCCATCTTGCACACATCTTGGGGGGCCTGGATCTTGTGACGTGTGGTTTCCCCATCTTGAAGTCGTATCTGTCTCCTTGCCTTACGGTCAGCTGAGGGCGGGATGGGGCAGCCTTGGGCCTTACCTGTAGGATGCAGGTAAATGGGGGTGAGACTCCGGCAGTCCTCCCCTCCCCTCTTGTCCTCCCCCTGGCTGTCTCCTTTGTGAGGGAAGAAATGAGTGATTTCTGGTACAAAGTATATTCTTCTTGTCCTGACTGTTGGAAAGGAAGTTTTAGGTGTGTGTGTGTGTGTGTCTATGGTGTGCATATGAACATAACCGTGTACTAGAGTGTGTGTGTGGAACTGTGAATGTGTCTGTCAGTGTATTTGTGAGTGTGTGTGTTGGTGTGGATGTTTGTGTGTGTATCTATGAGCGCATCTCTGTGTGTGTGAGTGTCTGTGTGACTGTGTCTCTGTGTGTGGTGTCTAGCTGTGCACGTGTGTGGGCAGGCAGGGCTGTGCCCTGAGCCCCTGACAGATGATGCCGTGGTCCTCCAGAGCCCAGAATTTCCCACTGACTCAGTGCCAGGCCTGCAAGGGATCCAGTCAGTCGCCCACACCTCTGTCAGTAAAATGCCAACAAGCCATTCATGTCCCTGTTTCTCAGCGAAAAAAAACTCAAGTCCTTCAACAAAAGCAGCCTACGGAAGGCTTTGCTGACCTCCCTTTCAGCACCCTGGGGCCGGAATGTGTCTGAGAAAGGAGGCCCCGCCAGGCTCCAGGCAGCATCCAGAGGGGTGAACAGTGCATACCGGGGGTGGAGCCTGGGGGCTGGTCCAGAAGTGGCCACATGTCCCCCAGAGGGTGTCGCTGTTTGTGAGGCCTCACCTGTGCCTGGCAGGGCCAGGGAGTGGGGTGACCTGGGCCAGAGATGGGCAGGAGAGGCCCAGTGCCCAGATGTGGAGACCGGCGCTAAAGCCCGAGGGGTGAGATGTGTCTGGGCTGCTTTGGGGGAGACGCTGACCTCTCCCCTGGCCCTGAGGTGTAGGTGAAACAGGCAGGCGCTGAGCAGGGCCGCGCTCCTCACGGCCGCAGAATGGGCTGTGGCCTGGACCGAGTCCTGCACATGGTCCCTGCGGAAGTCGCCGGGGTCGTGGGAAGTGATTTTTGCCCATGTTTGTTATTTCTTTGCTGTGGACTGTCAGAGGCCACCTGAGTCTCCTGCACCGTTCGCTGGGCTGGGCGTGGCCAGGCCTCCCTTGGGGCTGTGGAAGGCACCGCCTGCTGCCCAGGGGTGTGGGCCGCATGCTGACCAGGCCAGCGCCTCACTCTCTTCACAGAAGGACCTCTGCCCTGGCCCCACTGCCTCACTCTTGCAGTCACAGCATCTTTGAGAACTTCCTAAGCAGCTGCCTGGTGGATGTTTTCTCTTCTCACACTCTCAGAGGACTTAAAGACGCACTCTGGACTGGAGTTTCCCTCCAGGGGAAGTGGCTTCCAAGGTGTCTGCAGTGTGATTCTCCTACAGCGGGGTGATGGCTGTGTTGCTGGTGGCGGAGTCAGCCAGAGAGGCCGGGCCTCCATCGGGGTAGGAGTCACGCAGATGGTCCATTGAGCTCCTCCGTTACCAGCAGGGGTGTGTTGGAGCTTACTGGTGGGGCCAGGACTGGGGCTCAGGCGCCTTTCTCAGAGCTTCTGCTCCACTT
This sequence comes from Dasyprocta punctata, assembly GCA_004363535.1. Taxonomy (NCBI): domain Eukaryota; kingdom Metazoa; phylum Chordata; class Mammalia; order Rodentia; family Dasyproctidae; genus Dasyprocta; species Dasyprocta punctata. The sequence continues at coordinate 75,991 of RJWM01003237.1, read as the reverse complement.
GGACCATGCTAGCCAGGGAGCCCCAACACAGCTCCAACCACCCAGGCTCCTGCAGGCAGCACCGCCACCTCCCTGAAGATGAGGGCCTTTGTTCCAGGTTTTCTCAAAGGCTATGCAGTGCGCCCCACATCTCACAGCCCCAAAGTGCCTCCTGCAAGTCCTGTTTGGAGCTTCTCACCCCCGGAAGCTTCCCTGGCCAGCCCCCCACGCACACTCTTCGCCCTCTACTCCCCCTCTGCAGCAGCCACACCGATGGGACCACTGTGTCCTTCCTGCCCGGCTTCCCACCTCTCATGTCCGCCACGGCCCTGGCAGGCCGCCTGTTCCCTGAAGGACGGTGCCGTCCTCACTCCTCTTCCTGTAATGACAGCTCCGCCAACGCGCCTGCTCCCGCCAGCAGTGGGCAGGCCCGCGAGGACCTGCGCAAGTGCTTGGGACTTACTATTGTTGAAGGCCGGAAGAGCAGTGACTTCGAAGTACATATTTAGAGAGTCAGTAAGTGGTTCTATGTCGTTTCCCCTAGAATGGAACTGAGGGGCCTCTGAGTGTGCGTGTGCATGTGTGTGCACGCCTGTGTGCCATAAGAAAATGCACAGCTAATGGAAATCAGCCTCGGCCTCCAGTTTATCACTTCAGTTTGCTTTGACTGCTCTGTGCTGTTCAATTGTTTGTACTGTTTTTCATATATGGCTTCATTCATAACCACAGTGGACCACTGTGGTTATAAAAAGTGACAGAGACAGGAAACATAAAAGGCATTTATGTTGAGCCACCTTAAGTTAATGAAGAGCTGAAGAATGATAATTCTCAAACTTGCCTCAAGGTTATTTTTACCAGATCCATACGTTGTGATCATCTGATCCAAGTTCTTACTGTATATAGGTCATCTGAATGTCTTCAGTATATCAGGTGGGAAGAGGGAATCCAGAGAGGGGAGGGCAAACAGTGCAGAGATAATTTAACCTGCTTGCCTTTCTATTGATTGGAAAAAATTATTACCAGCAAGCAGTATGTTATTTGGAAGAAGAATTTGAAAATATCTCTGAATTCTGCTTTGTCTTATCATTTAGATAACATCTGAACATTGCAAAGATACTGCACTTGATTTCTCTGAAGCTTGAGATTCTAAGGATCAGGTCACAAAAGCAGATTTTATTTATTTTTGAAGCTGATGCACCTAATTAAGTTTTAATTATGTTTTAAATATATGTTGGTCCCAGAACCAAAATGTCATTTTTTATTTGTCAACAAATCCATCTTTCCTTGCACAACTAATTTAAAGGAAATGAAATGTTACGTGTAACTTGTTAAATGGAAAAATGTTGAAATGTGTCCTTCCGTATAATGAGCATTATTAAAAATTGACTTTTCATGCTCATTTAATGTAATCTTTGAATAATATACTCATATAAAATATTTAACTTAAAATCTTTTTTACCATAAGCCATGCAAAAATGATAAAAATGATTTTTTTTTAATTGTAAGGGGCTTGTGAAATTAATAGATTACTGCGAAAGGAGTTCATTAGTCAAAAACAGGATTGGAACTATTGGTCTAGAAACATCAAACTCAGGGACAGGGACTCATGCTAGGGAGCAGGAAAGGGAAGAGGAGGGACTGCTTCCAGTGTGGGCTCCTCATTGGGCCCTGGGAAGTGCCCATCAACCCCCAGTACCAGACCCACACCAAGCAGCAAATGTGGAACGCTAGCCAGAGGCGAGGACACTTAATGTTGCCTTTAATTCTTGTTTCCTCAAACAAAATCACAATGAAAAGTTCATCCTTCCAAGAATGCAACCCCAGGTAGGTTGCAGGACCGAGCCCCAGCAGTGGACTGAAGCCACAGATGGGAGGAAACAGTGTCTCCCCCAAACGGCAACCCAAAAGGAACACCCTGCAGCTGATCACCAGCTAAGCTGCTCTGCCAGCTTGCCTTAGATTACATGGAGTGTACTGGATGCAAGCAAAGTCATTTCCGAGAACTGGCTATCATGTGACTTGGCAGGACAGTAGCAGCCGCACAGGGTTCATCGCCTGCACCATTGTGAGTGTGGCAAAGACCACAGGATGCTGGTCATCCAGGCCAGTTATTTTGCTTTTATAGGAGACAAATCAAAGCCTCAAGGTGGGAAGAGGTTGTCCAGGGCCTTAACATGGCCTGAGTGCGGAACTTTGTAGCGTGACCTAAGTCAAAGATGTATCATCCCAGAGGATAATGGCGTGGCCCCTGCCATGCCCTGGGAAGTGTCTTTGAGTGTGGGGAGATGGCCTCAGGGCCACGGGAAAGGCCTGGGGAGGGCCAGCCAGGGCTGTGGGAGACAGCCAGGACTTGGAAAGTGGGGTATATGCGGGGCCGAGGATCAGCTTAGCAAAAGTAGAAATTAGCGTGGCCAGGCCTCTGTAGGTGTTTTGTGACCCATCCTGTGGGAACATTTATTTGTGTCTATTCCAGTTGGTTGACCTGCCACAGCCCATCCTCAAATGTATCAATCCGAGGTCCTATTATTTATAGAATCATTGACTCATGCACTCCCCCTGGTCGCTGCTGCCAAGTGACTTCCTGGCCACCCACCTGCAGGGCAGGAGCATACTGCGTCGCCAGGCTGTCGTTTCCTTCAGCCGCAGCCCGGTGGAAGGGAAGCCTCCCCTCCACTGACTGTGCCACTCCGCTTCCCGCTCTTTCTACCCTGTGGAGGCCACTAAAGCACGCCTGGTCCGCCTGCCGCAGGACAGCTGTTAGATGAGTGCAGTCGCGCTGCCCACCCGGTCGCTGCTGCTCAGGCAGGAGAGGCGTCTCCTTCCCCTGTTGTTCACACAGAATTCTCACATCCGCTTAGCTTCCCGGTCATGCATTTCCGAATGGGCTGCAGTTTGTCGACAGCCCACAGGAAGTACGGCCTGGGAGCCTGACGCTGCGCTTGGAGCGGTGGCCAGCACTGCAGCGGACAGAGCTGCCAGCTCCGCGTGCCAAGATCTTAACGCACCGCTGGCCCCCGCTGCAGCTGACGGCTCTTCTGGAAGCTTCTGTGATCTAGTAGGGGCAGCGCAGTTTGCCACAAGGGTAAGGGGCCTTGAGGGTCTGAGAAATCCAACCTCTGAAAGGGCCATGTAGGACAGAAACACTTCCTCCAGGGTCTTTTTGTGTTCTACCCAGAAAAGTAACTTCGCCTTGTTTTAGACTGGTGTAGATGCAAGTGGTCTCCACCCGGCGACTGCTGAACAGCGCCTGTGAATGTCTCTACCCTAATCCCCAAAGCAGGGGCCTAATTGGAGTTCAGGTCCCCTGAAACCTCACAAGAAGATGCCAACTCATTACACAGCAGAAAATCAAAGGAGCCAATTCTAAAAGGAGCACCACGTCCCAAGGATCGTCCTAGGCTGAATATTTTTATGGTGTTCTATATTTACACCAAACTGGAGGTGAATTCCACACTATGGCTGTTATCCCAGGAAATGAATGAATCTGTCAGAAATCACTCTTTATTGAATGACTTCTTTAACCTGAGCTGCCAGCAAAGTCTATCACTGTGGAAGTCGTGTTTTGAATGATGTGTCCCGATGAAAAATTGATATTAGTGGAAATAACATTTCTTAAAACTTGTAGGTATGAACAGTAACTTTGGGTTCTTTTGCAAGGCTTTGGGGGTGGTGTGTCCTGTGTGTCCACATCTGTGTTTATTAGTTTATAACCTTCTTCTGTGGCATTCCATCAGTACAGCAAAATTGCAACCTTTCAGTGCCTGTGGACAGTCACATTAAAATGGCTTTGAGGGAGAGATGGCTCATGTGGTCAGGCATTTTGATGTCACACTCAATTGGCTAAACATAGTCATTTTGGGTTCTATTATTGACTAATTTGGGTAATTCACCTACTGGGAAATACTTAAAGATAAAAATGTAAAATCCTGTCAGTGTATGAGCGAGGTCCTTGATGTCAGTTTTGTGACATATTTTTAAACACTGGAAGCTGTTCCGAGGAATATTCTGGCGTGTTGTAGTTAAGTAAAACAGCATTGGGAGCCCATCAGCTGTCTGTCTGCCCCTCTTCCTCTGCACGTGGAGGTTCCCATCAAGGTAGCTATTTTACACCTGGGCGGCTCCAGTTTAATGGAGAATGCCATTAACAAGCGTGCCAGAGTGTGTCCCCCGTCTGCGGCCCTGATTGGCCATCAGCGTGCTCACAGTTCATTTCTTGATTGGTGTTGAAACATGTCACACCCTGATGGAGCATCACAGGCTGTTGCTGCTGATGGACTGATGGCCGTGCACCTGCCACACGTCCCCTTCCAGGACCACGGCCACAGAGTAGTGCGTCGGCGGTGGGAACTCACAGCACTGCGTAAATGCTTCTTTTTCGCTTTCAAAGTAACGTGATTACCTTACCAAAAGTTTCGAAAAAGCAATGTGAAGAACTGTCTGTCATATCTGGCACTGTAGCAGTTTATATATAAATTAATATTTCCGTAGATCCTCTGAATCATCCTTCTGAATGAGAAAACCAAGTGGAGGTTCAGTGAGTTGCTGGGTATATGCAGCTGCTATGTTTGGGATCAGAGCCCTTGCCCTGTGAATCCGGAATCTTCTCTCCTTCCACCCATGTTAAAAGTCATCTGGAAGGCTTGCAAAAGCTCCATTCACTGGGCCTCACTCTGGAGTTTCTGATTCAGTGGCCCTGGGTGGGGTTCAAGATTTTGCGTAGCCAATAAACCCCCCAGGCAATGCCGTGTCAGGACCTCACGCTGAGAAAAGCCGTGCTCGCTCATACTGCTGCCTGTGTAGCCATGGTTCTGTGCCTGCTCATATTCCCTACACATCCTGAAAGAATTCCCCTATGTTGCTATTTGGCTTCACAACATCACTTTCAGTGGCTACATGATAGGATGCATGTTCTTTAAAAGACATCTATTGATTGTTTGATGCTTCAGAATTCACAAACCTGCCTTTTCTTAGAGCCCAGGAAAATCACCCACAGTTATAGCACTCCCTGGCAAGGGACAGGTACTGGATCAGTGCTTGATGCCATTGCTCATTACCTAAATCTGACTCATTCTTCAGGGCACCATCCAGGGGCCCGAGGAACCCCCTGCTCCCTAGACTGGTCCCAGGGATATCTTTGCTGAGCTGATACCCATGCTTCTGCAGTGGATGCTGGAGTTCAGAACCTGGAAAGTAGTTTAGTCTCTTCTGGGGAAAGATCCTCAAGCCCCAGAGCCATGGCCCATCAGCCCTAAAAGACCCTCACGGGACAATTGGTCCAATGGCTTCATTCTGTGGATGGGAAAACTGAAGCCCAGAGACAAAGAGACAAAGAGAATTATTACAGGTCACACAAAGCTGGGTCCTTATAAGCTGCATTTTGAGTTAAGTCATAACGACTAGATTTGTTTGTCCTTACAGTTGATTTACATTTACTGCTGAAAATGGTTTCCCAGATATCCCTACTCCGAACAAATGCAGACCAGAGATAGACCAGATCTGTCAGCCTGCCCTCCCTCCCTGCCATGTGGCCCAAGAACTGTCCCTGGAGTCCCTCGCTGCCAAGGTCTAGGGCAGGATCTGATTCCAGACACTTACCAGGCAGTCATGAAGCCCAGGCGCCATCAGCTCTTCTGACTCTCCTGGGACGAACACTAAGTTTCCAGGTGCCCAGAGCTGGCAGATGGATTCTTTATCTAAACGTGGGGCCCTGCGTTCAGAGCTCAGGGTGGAGAAGGAGGGGGAGCGAAGGAAGCCCCAGCTGGTCTCTCTCCATAGGAAGGAAGTATGCAGGGTGCTTCTGTTTTTATTATCTAACAAGTGTATTTTCTCTGAAGTGGCCTCCAAATGGGGAGGGAACAATGATTGCCAGCAGCTCTCCTATTAGGGGACTGGCTGCCGTGGGGGGCTCTTTGCCAGCCCCACCTTCTCCGCCTCGCCACCTGCAGCTATTCCGCAGGAGCTGACATGAATGTGGATGGCAGGAGATTATTCTTCATTTCAAAGGTACTCTTACTTTCCCTTACTACAAAAGCAATATTTTAAAAAATGTTTAAACATCAGAAAATACAACCAAAAAAGAAATAAATGGAAATACCTCATAATACCACCTACCTTGGCAGTAACTATAGTTTTAAACTCTGGAAATCAATTTTAGATCCCTCTTTCTAGAATTTTCCTTGCTATCTCTCATTTAAGGTTTTTATGCACATAGAAGCATGCTATTTAGTGTTACGGATTTTTTTAAAAAGTACATGAAATCATGCTTATGCATATTGTAACCTGCTTTTTTCACTTAGAGTACTTGGGCACCTTTCCACATCAGCACTTGAAGATCTAACTCATCCGAGTTAAATAGCTTTCAATAATTAATCATGCCAAAGCACTGATTGACACAATCCTCTTTTGTTGGCTATTTAAATTATTTTCAAATCTTGTCCTACGAACGACATACATATCTGTGCCCTTGCCCAGTTATCTCTAGTTATTTTGCAGGTTATTTTTCAAATGGCAAAGCTTATTTATTCATTTGTTAAAGCAAATATTCACCGAGCACCTGCTACGTGCCAGCCGTGGTACCACATCCTAGGAATACAACTCAAGGAAAGAGTCCTTCCCTGGCACTTGCAGGAAGAAGATATGGTTCCTAAATAAGCAGTGTGTAAGTTTGAAAAATCATTGCAGATTGTGATGAGCACTATAAAAAGCCACAGGGGTGCAATGGGGTGATTGGGGGGGTATGGGGGTACTACTGAGATGGGGGTCCCAGAAGCCCCTGGAAGTTGCAGTCTAAAGAGAAAGAGGCCCAAGCTGGAGAAGGTGAGCAGGTGCAGAGGTGGAGGCACCTGTATGGTCAGGATTGGGGGTGGGGGTGGCACAGAGGGAATCTGGGGCCATTGGCTTAAGCAGAGGCCGAAGTCAGCTGGAGCCCAGTTCCTCGAGACCCCTCAGGTTACAGTCACTGTGCGGATTTCCTTCCTAGAGTAATCAGTGGCGGAGACAGAAAAGGACTTGAGATTTATTTTGGATCTGGTCAGAGGGGCCTGGGCTGCTCCTCGCTGGCCTCCAGAGCGTGTCCTCTGAGTTGTGTCTACAGGATGCAGACAGAGGAAGGCTGCTGCCCCCGGTCAGCGCCCATCGTAAGTCACAGGGCCTGCCAGCTCCTGTCTGCCCTTCAGGGCCACCTGGAAGATGGAGGGCTAGGCCAGCCTGGGTCCCTTCCAGCAGAGCAGTTGCCTCTGTAACAAGAAGAGCCTGCAGAGCATGTACCAAAGTCCTTCCAGGGTCAGTAGTGTGCCTCTGCTACGGCAACTACAGACTCATTCTGATGTCACCCTGACGGGAGTAGGGAGGAGGTCAAGCCCAGGCTGATGGGCATCACCTGACCCCAGGAAGGAGTGGCTGGGGACACTGACCACAGAGGCCACAGGCCCACGCTCCTCCTGGTGAGTATTCTCAGGCGCCCTGGACCTGTGGGGCCCTGGCAACAGTTGGTGAGAAAAAAGGTGCTGATAGACAGTGCTTTGTGGAGGGGAATCCATTCCCCAGTCTGGTCTCACAAAGCTGTGACGGTGTCTTGTACTGTTGGAGCCCAGTGCTTTCTTCCCTCGTGCGGGGTTGTCTGTGGGTGCGTGCAAACCTGTGAGTCCTGGCCCCAAGCCATTGCCCTTGTGCAGTGCCTGCGTGCAGGCCACAGTGTGGTTCTCTTGGTGGGAGGGCGTCATCTAACCCCTTCCCCTGGCTAGGGTGCCAGGCAAGAAGGGAGCCCCAGTTAAAACTTGAGGCAAAGGGCAGTTCAGAGTGGGTGGAAGTTCTGATTTCATGCTTGGGTCCTTCAGCCGGGGAGAAAGAAATAGAGAGGCTGAGATTCCTTTCCTCAGGCTATTTCTGGTGAGCCAGTTTCGGGAGTTTTATATACATTTTCTACAAAAGGACAAATATTTGGGTCAGATGAAGTGGCTTTGCAGGAGGCTGGGTTTTAACATGCCAGAGTAGTCGACCATAATGGGGCGAGACTGGCTACACTGAGCCGTTACTGTGACTCAGTCCTTGTCCTCCTCAGCCCACTGCTGCTGGTCCAGCTGTGATCCAAGCACTGACTCCATCCTGGCATTGTGTGGCCAGTGCACAGGGCAGTGAGAGGAAGCCCTGAACCAAGGACATTGGTGTTAACAAGATGCACCCGTGCCCTCACAGCACCCATGGAAAGCTGCCTCTAGCTCTGCTTAGAACAGTATGAAGCATGCATTGTAATGGAGGAATCAGGAAAATTCACTGCAAAAAATATTGGAGTATAGTTTTCAGGGTAGGGCAAGTAAGCTATGGCAGATGGATGAGGCACATTCAGTAAGTGGGAACCAAACGACCGGTGACAGATGGAGACATGAAACTCTGGGGTAGCAGGAGGGAAGGGGTGTTAGGAGGTGACCCTGGAAGGTAAACCAAGGCACATGTTGAATCATCTTGAAGACTGCCTAAGGTATAGCTCCTTCGGCCTACAGGGAGTCATGGTGGGGTCCTGTGGTTATGAGCCATGGATGCTTCTGTCAAGGAGAGGCTGCAGCCAGGCTGGACCGGGCTTTTGGAAGCCACAGTGTCCAGATGGATATGACCACCCTAAATAGGACAGTCCTAGGGAGCCTAACAAAGAATCCACAGGCCTTGAGAAGCAGTTCGGGTGACATGGTGAAGGGGAAGTCAAGTTCAAATTCCAAGTTTGGGAAATGAGCTGCTGTTGCACGTAAATCAATTTTCTACTCCACTAAGTTTATTCATTTAAGTGCCCAAACTTAAATTAACTCTTTGGATAGGAAGCTTTCTAAATACTGACCGTTGAACATCACCCTCTGCCTTTTTAAACAATGGAAGTGGAATGCAGGAGAACCACGGTTTGCTTGGGCGTTGCTGTGGGTAGTCCTAACTGTCCTCACCAGGAGATGCCTTCAGGGCCGTGCGGACCAGGAGATGCCTTCAGGGCCGTGCGGGGGTTGGGCTCTCTTTGCCCTCCGCCTCCCCAGCGCTGAATGGCCCCCGGCTATTAGCGGTTGCTTTCCTCCCTGGTCTTCCCCTCTTTGTTGTCAGCTGTCATTTCCTGTGAAGCTTTCAGGACTTTCATCCTCCTGTTTCTAACCTTCTGCCCCATGCTTTTCAAATCTGCAACCCTTAAACTATCCAGCCATTGTGTGGCTCTGTCCTGAGTGAAATGGTGGCTTTCGTCTGGGTACTTCCACCTTTGTAGCCTTGTTGCAGACGGCGGGCTCTGAGTACGTGGGGGTCTTTTGCATCCTTTTGGTTTACCCACAGTGCTGGCACATGGAGCCTCCCCACACTCTGTAACATTTATGGATTCAAGAGCTGTCAATCACCTTTTGTTTATTTTCCTCCTTATCAAGACTTCACCTTGCGTGCCTTGGAAGCCAGTGCTGCAAAGCCATATTCAAGACCCTGTTTTTCCTCCCTTAAATGTGGTTATTAGCTATAGGGCGGAAGCTGGAGACACTGCCTGGAAGCCTGTGCTTCGGGATCCAAATACACCCACTTTTCCTCAGGGTCTGTGGATTTAGGCCCAGAGTACAGCGCAGATAAAAGCTGATGCGTCACAGGGGCAGATCTGCTGGGAGGCTCTTGTCGTCAGTAGGACAAAGCCACAGGTGCACATTCCGCACTGGGAGGCAGAAGAGGAGCCTGGAGGACTGTGAGGGTCTCAGGTCAAGTTAGTTGCATGGAGACCTGAAAATGCTTTGGCGATGCAGCCAGGCTTCTGGAGCTGTGGAGAAAAAGAGAATCATTTCTCCTGCTCGCCACTGGGCATCATTTAAGCCCATGTCTTGCTAGGTCAATGTTTTTACACCCGGAGCTATAAATTAAAAAGTTGCTTTATATTTGGGTGCTGTTTCTCTGACTAGAAGCCAGGTCTGCTTATTCTCTTGCAGTGGCTAGGAGCACTGTAGAGTAGAAAGAAGGGAATGGAAGTGAAATGATTTTAAGAATATTTTCCAAAAGTAATGAAACCACAAACAAATCCCCCCAAGGCAAAAAGGAACTGGTTTCCACCTGGTATAGCAAAAGCTCATAGCAAGATCAAAGCTCTGAAAATTAGTCCCCTGGGCTGTGGCTTGCCTGGTGCAGACTCTAGTGAAAGACCCATTTCAACAGAGTGCAGTTAATAGGCCAGGTCTGTGCAAACCAGCACCTGGGCCATACTTAACAGACAGATGAAATCAACGATCATCCTTGTGTACTTCGTCTGGGATCAGGACTTCAGCTCCCAGAACCTCATTTGGTGCACAAAATTAAGATTGATTTCTTGGTACGTGAAATTACAACTTCCTGTGGTATTCTGACCCTCCTCCATTTTAATGTGGTCTGTAATGATATAACCCCCTTTTAGATGTGTTGGAGCCATTTCTCTTGCTAAAGAGAGGAGGGAGAAAGGCACTTTCTTTTATGCAGGTGACTTGGTTTTGTTTTCACAGATTCAGAAAGGGCTAAACAGACAAAAGCTCTGCTGTATAATTATTACCATAAATAAGGACTGCGGGGTAATTAATCTAAGCCCAAAGTCAACACTAGCAGGTAACTGGCCTGTGCCAAACAACATTTCTCAGTTTACACATTGCTCTTAAAAAAAATCATTTCAATACTTAACAGCTTAAAGGAAAAGTGGCCATTTATTTGTCAGGATTCTGCCTTTTGGGCAGGGCTTAGCAAGGATGGTTCATCTCTGCTTTCATGATATCATCTGCCACAGCATGACCAAGCCTGAAAGATGCACGTCCAAAATGACGCGTTCACGTGACTGGCAAGCAGCACAATGACCTCCAAAGATGCCCACGTCCTCGTGCTGCCCAAGTGTAGACAGGTTACTGTATATGAGAACAGAGATGCTACAGATGTAATTAAGAATCTCGAAATGGAGACTTTATCCTGGGTTATGTGGGAAGGTCCTGTGCAACCGCAGGGGTCCTTATAATTGAAAGAGATAGGAGAGTCAGAGAAAAAGATATGACGGCAGAAGCAGAGGTTAGAGTAGTACGATATTTGGCTTTGAAGAGGAGAAAGAGGCCCCAAGAAAGGATTTAGACAGCCCTTAGAGGCTTGAAAAGGTAAGAAAACATACTCTCTCCTTGACGCTCCAGAGGAGTATCCCTGCTGCTTTTGATTTTGGCCTCATGAGACTCGATTCATATTTCCAGTGCTGGAACCATAATGTAATATATTAGTGTTGTTCTAAGCCACTGAGTCTGTGCAGTTTATTACAGCAGCAGTAGAAAACTCATGCTTAGTGTGGAAGGGTTCATACACAGAGGCACAAGTGTGGGGACCTTGTTTTATTGGGGAGAAGGAGTGTCACCAAAGTCACAGTTTAACCTCCAAGCCAGAATATCTTGGAGGTTTCTTCAGGAAATTATTTTGCCCAACATTAACTATTTTATGGTTGCTGTAGAGTGTTTCTGGTCCAGGTGGACATTTAGTTATCTATGCTTTCAAGTTGCTCTATCCTAAAACTGGTACTGCCATGTGGCACACAGTGCCACTTTCAGCCTTTGTGTTGAAGCCACTCTAATTCGCTTCCCTCATTTTTGCTATGAAAATATTTTCAAAAGTAAAACAAGAATGGTACAGTGAATTTCTGTGTGCTTACGCCTGGATTTAATAATTGTTAATATGTTGTCATTTCCTTAGTTCATATGTCATTTGCTTAAATTCATGCATGTAAATTAACCAAATATGGTTCTGTGTGAACATGAATTATTCAACTAGTTGAAGCTTCAAATATCGGACACTTCATCCCTCAAGTCTTTAGCATGTGTGTCCTAACTGTAGGAACATTCACCTGCATTGCCACAGTGCTGTTATCACACCTAAGAAAATTAATAATTTCCCACCATCATCTAACATTCTATTTGTACTCAAATTTCCCATGACTGAGAATATTTTTTACATTTTTTCTATTCTTCTGTTACCTTTAGTTATTATTATCTCTCTTATCTCTTACTCTAAAAGAACCCTCTACCTTGCTTTCCCTTTGCATGAGATTGAAATTTTGTAGAGACCCAGCCACTTACTCTTCTTGTGATGTGTCCCTGATGCTAAATCTGCCAGGTTTTCCCTTGCAGCAGTGTCTAATTTGCCCTCTGTCCCCGTGTCTCTGGCAAATCCGAAGCTGTATGTAAAGGCCTGACGGAGTCCAGTGATGGCCCTTTGGGAAGGGACTGTCCTGGGCACTGCTGTGTCCTCCCGTGGCGTCACACCTGGAGGACAGAATATCAGGCTCCTGTTGGTGAGGTTATTTAATCACTGGGCTAAAGCAGCACTGTGAAGGTAGATTCATTGTTCTGTAACTAGCAAGTAGTTGGGGGGATTATAATTTAATCTGTGTCACATGTGCTCTTTTCCCATAACTTTTGACCTGATGGCTTTTGCAGCCTTTGATAACCCTGAGGAGGAGTGTATAAGATAGTTTGTAATTTTATCTTTTCTACCTTTATAAATGGAAGTTTCTTTGCAAAGAAGAGTTTATTCTCCTCTGTAAGCCCTATCTTGCTTTCAGGAACAATATGCCCAAGATAGACTTATATTTCCATAGCTTTGAACCTAGAGTCAAGTCATTTTTCTAAAAAGTCCTGGTTCTTCTTAGTGAAGAGTTTACAACCAGGATCTAAGCACTGAACTAGAGGTGATGATTCTAGGGGCATGTAGTGGCCAGAGTTTGAAAACAAATTTGCTTAATAAATTTTAGGTTCAGGGCCGGGAGTTTGGCTCAATGGCTTAAGCACCTGTCTGACAGGCACAAGTTTGTGAGTTCGATCCCCGGTGCCAAAAATAAATAAATAAATAAATAAATTTTAGGTTCAACTTGATATTTCTGATTCAAATTTATTTCATAAGGTTTTTCCTTAACTTTTTAGTCTCTCTCTCTCTCTCTTTCTCTCTCTCTCAGGCAGAGTCTCACTATGTAGTTCAGGCTAGCTTTGAACTCACTATGTAGCCAGGTTGGCCTCAAACTCATGGCAATCCTCCTGCCTCAACCTCCCAAGTGCTGGGATTACAGGCATGCACCCCCACACTCTGCTCCAAGACTCTTCCAATTCTTGTTTCTTCTCAAACTGAATTTTTATTGCTATACATGGACATGTTTACCTGTCTGTATGTAGCATACATATATCCATAAAAATAGCTTCAAATTCATGATACCAGCGTTATTACTAACAGTAAACCACTAATGAGTTTATTTGTGTGATACTTTATTGAATCCAGAGCTTTTTGTACTGATTTACATTCCCAATCCCTTTTGTTTTTTGGAGACGGAATCTCTCTAAGTCACTCAGGTGCCCAGACTGAGCTTGAACTTGTGATTTTCTTGCCTCTGAGGCTGTGATGACAGGTGCATACCACCGCATCCAGCTTTTTCTTCTTCCTCCTCCTCCTCTTCCTCTTCCTCTTTTTCTTCTTCCTCTTCTTATTCTTCTCCTTCTTCTTCTTTTGTAATTTATTTTTGTCCATGTAATATATCCCAAGGTCAGAGTACTGTGCTTAAAAGTCATGTGAAATCACTCTTTTCTTCATGTGATTACATAGTCAATTTGATAAGCAAGTTCATTTGTTTATATTTGTTGTGGATAGGTAGGTACCCCTCAAATTAATTTTGATTTTTGAACCATGTAAAACATTTACATGATTTAGAAGTCAAAATTGCGTAATAAGATAACTTCATAGGAATCTGAATCCTGTAGCTGATTTTTCCATTCTCCTACATAGGTAACTGTTTCACTAGCATTTGATTCATCTTCCCATTCAGGCTTTTGTAAAACAAGGAGAAATCATGTTGGTTTTTATTTCTTAGATGGGAGCAGCATACTCTGTGTGTTCTTGTTCGCTTTGCACTGCCCATTTTTTCAATGTAGCCTCCTTATCAGCCCATCAGGCTGCCTCCTTTGTCTTTTGTATGTAATACTCCACTCAGTGGCTGCACATTCAGACAGTCCTGTCAGCTGGCTCTTGGGTTGTTTCCACTCCTTAATTTTCCAATGATGCTGAAACAAGTAACCTGTAGTGTTATGTCGTTTTCTACCTGGGAAGGTGTATCTTCAAGTGAGATGGGTGGGTGGAAACATAAAACCAGTTGTAATTTGGTAGGGACTACTCAATTCTCCCCTCCAGGACTTTTGCCATTTTATATTCCCCAACCTCAGGAAGATGGGAGCAGGCCTGGATTTCCATAGCCTTTGCCACAAAACTCTGGTCAGTTTTTTTACTCTGTCAGTGTCTTGGTTACTTTTTTCTCATTGTTGAGACAAAATACCTGATGCCCACAGTGAAGCAAGGAAAGGTGTATTTGTCTTATAGTTTTTGGAGGTTTCAGTCCATACTCAGCTGGCTCCCAGGCAGGGTGGTGTGACTGAGGGGCAGCTGTTCATGGCAGCTGCAAATGGCAAGAGCGAAAAGGGCAGAAAAGGGGAAAGCACGCCTCCTTCCCTCCCTTATATTGTATGCCGGCTCCCCACTCCTGGGTGGGTGCAGCACTCACACTGCCAATCCCAGCGCTAGACGATGAGCCAATCACAAATGCTAGACTCAGTCACCTCCATGATGAATGAGGCTTTGGGGGGACATTTCTACAACAGTCAGGATAACTGAGAAATGGCATTTCAGTCAGTTCCAACTTACATTTATCTTATTTTGCATAAGACTGTGCTTGTATCGTATGTTTATATGCTGTTTCCCCTTCTCTTTCTGTAAACCATGTATATCTTCTGTTCCCTTTTTTCTATTATGCTCTTAGCCTTTTTCTCAATTGCAAGAGTTTTCTCTAGTATCAGAGAGATTAGAGCTTTATCTGTGGTATAAATTACAAATGATTTCCTTAGCTTTTCATTTGTCTTGTGACTTTTCTGAAATTTTTTGCCATGCATGCATTTTATTTTATTTTTATTTAGACAGATTTTTCAGTCTTGTATTTCTGGGTATTAGAAAGGCTTTTCCATGCAAAGGCTGCTGAGGAATTCACCTGTGTTTCCTTCTAACACGTGTTTATCTTCATTATTCATTTATATATCTAATCCATTTGGAGTTTTTTCTGGTGAATGGCGTACTGTATGAATTCAATTTAATGTTTTCCAGAAAGGCCATATATCTTTTCTCAAAGGTTTGCGATGCCAAATTTCTAATGTACTTGAGTCTGTTTGCCAACTTCCTGTTCTGTTCCATTGATCTATCAAACACGAGATCTTGAAGATAACCTTGACCTACCTCTGGTGGAGGGACAGAGCATCCCTCTGTGTTCTTTATAGTTCAGGGTCAACCCAACCTCAGATGATTGAAGCCTGTAACTGAGGACTTAGCCTATAGCACAGGGTGGATATGGTCCATACCACCAGACCTGTAATTGCTGTAGCATCAGACTCTCATTACCCCAGTCCTGCCAATAGCTTTGTTAAAAGCAGTAATATCTTCAGAAAGGGTCTGGGGACTGCTAGCACATCAGTGGCAGATGCCCTCTGAGCTGTTCCTAGATTGGACTGGACTTGTGGGGTACCTGGAGCCAGGCTACTGTATTTTGGCTCCCTGTGAATCTGCTTTTGATGAACAGCACTGTAGGGACAGGCCAGGGTTCTACACTGAGAGATGTGCTAGGGAAAAACCCTGTGAGAATCAAGGGAGTTGAGAATTTATTAGATAATTCCCTCACTCTTGGTTTCAGCTTATTTTTCCTGTATTTATCCTGATTTTCTGACATTACTTTTTCTTTCTTATTTATATACATCTCTGCAAGTTGTTTTGGAGTAGAGGGATACATTCTTGAAGGAGGAGGAAAGGAAGGGAATCACACAAGACCGAGGGCTGTGAGCTGCTGAAATATGTAAACAATGTACACTCTTGGTTTCAGGCTAGATGTACTGTATTCTTCAAAGAAGCTCCTCTCGGACAAGTTTATCAAATACAGCAAAACACTTGGTTCCAGGTCAAGCAGGTTTCAGTCTTTAAATTTTACTATTGTAGATCAAGTAAAAATAAATGCAGAAGGATGGTGAAAGCTGATACAAGTTTAGATCAGTGCTTTAGTGACCACAGTCTGCTTGAGGCATCTGTTTCTGACTTCGCTGAACACATCCACACTGTGGCCCGTCTTTCCCACGTGGGAATCACTGCAATCCATCCATCTGCACACGGTATGTGTCTCCTTCCTTTTGTGGTGCTTCTGTGGGCTACCAGCTGTTCTCACTTGTGCAGGGACCACACCACCTCAAGGAAACCTTGCTTACTTTTTACCCCTCAACCTACCTTTCCTACCATCTCCCAGCCCTGGGCCCTGCTTGTGGCTAAGTTGCTGCTCACTTCCCTGCTTTATAAATTCCCCCGTACTCTTCTCATTGTTACGAGAGGCCCCACATTCATTGCATTTGGCCAAGCATCATTGCAGATGTAAAAAGATCTCTGCACAGATCAACACTGTATGTCTTCCCAGCTCTGATGGCTCCATCGGCTTGTACCACATGACCCTTCATAGCTAGTCAGGCTCCCTGTCTCAGCACTTAGGCCATTGTCGTGTCATTGTTCCTTATCCAGAGGACCTATATCCCTTAGCCAAAACTCAGAAATCAAATAAGCTCTTGAAACAGAAAATTATTTGGCAACAGAAGCCAACCTAAACTGACACAAGGCCAGTATAGTCCCTGTTTATCCCAGTGAGTGTGGAAATACTACCTTTGCTATAGAAATATTGTATTGATTCTGGGGTACAGAATGGCATCTATAGTCTGAATTCTAAAACAGATCTTGCCCTAAGGTCTGGAATGAGGAATTTGGGTCCTATAGAAAACCAGAAGCTTAACATGCCTGTCGGTTCACTCCATCTTACTGCCAACGTGGTTCCTGCACAGAAATAGCCGATGGTTAGAGACCATGTTAGTTTCCAAAGTACTCTACTTCTGCTGCCTTGTACCCTGCTTTTCAGCACATCTGTTATATAATGATGGCTCTCCTTGCCTCTGCTTGCCAGGAGAATCTATAGCCATGTGGCCTCCATCTCATTTCCTTGGCCCATTAAATCATGTACGAGCACATCTGCTTGGTAGAATCTAAAACACATGTAGAACCTGGAGGTACAAGAGAATAGGCCATTGTTGCTTTCTCAACTTGAAAATACAGGAAGGCACACTGGGAAGAAGGTTCAGTGGGTGTTGATTAAGCCAGTGTGCAGACCCACACATTAAATACTTTCCCAAAGATTACACAGAAAGTGATTGAACCAGGATTTGAAGGTGTGCTGCCTCTCCTACCCCGTGAACTCACACACAGCATGCGTGTCTTTTCCCCTGTCTCTCCCTTCAGGAGGTCTGCAGCTGGTCCATGTGTCTGTCTGGATGGTGGAGATTAGAGCCAGACTCTGAATGTCTCTGGGGCTGGGACTGCTGATCTCCACAGAACATCTACTGGCTGAGTGTATCAGTTACTTATTGATAACAGTGCTGCGTAACATGCTACTCCAGTACTCACTGACTGGAACAGCAAACATGTGGTACTGCTCATCTTTCACCCAGTCAGTCAGTTGGGTCTTCTGTCCTCCCTTGGGTTCCTTCATGTGTGTGGTCAGTTTGGGGTCATGTTGATGGCTGTGTTTTGGCTGGGGTCTCTCCTATAATTTGGGATCAGCTGGTTTATCTTTACCGGATAGGCCAGTCTCCCCTCCTCCAGCAAACCTGACCAGCACGTTCTTAACAGCATTTTCTGAGAGATGCAAGAGGAAGTAGCAGTGCCCATGCATTTTGCCAAGGCAGAAGTCAAATTGTGATGCTCAGGGTTATCATGGAAAGGGTTCTAAAGGGCAAAGGCCTGATGAAGGAGGCCATGAGTAGGGGCCATCAATGTAAGCATTCTACCACGTTGGGGGACCTTAGGCACAGTCTTCAACTTCTCAAATGATCCATGCACTCAAGTACCTTAGGAAGCATTGCTTGAGTAGGTGTGAAGGGCCACACTTCTGGGACCCCATAGGGTTTATGCAGGACTCAGTACCCAGGGGCTACCTAGAAAAGCACTGTTCCTATGGCCGGGTTGGTTCAACCCACAGTTCCGAGGCTGACTCAGGGATACAACCGTTAGCTCTCAGGGCCTCTGCTTAACAGAGCTACTTCTCAACAAAGACAGTCTTTTTGACATCTCAAGTGGCACGCTTGATCACCAATTAAAAGGCCTGTGTCTTCAATGTGACAAATACCAAGCAAAACAACTCTACAGTGCAGAACACAAGTAGGGAAACATGAAGGGAGTTAATGCTGACTTCAGTGCCAGCCTTGTACTGAAGCTTTCATCCGCCTCTGGGCAAGACAGAACATGACTCTCCCAAGATTTCCTGGGTCGCATCCCTGCTTAGCTGGGTGAGATGCGCTGCCACCGGGCCGGCAGAGTTTGCCCAGCTTCACAGGATCACGTGAGGGATCGGAGTTGCTTTTCTGTAGCTTAGTTTTTGGCCTATGCATCTTACATTTTCTTAATTCATATTTAATAACCAAGCTGTGCCCTGTGGAAGTTGTGCTGTGAGACAGATCAAGAAGCTAAGGTCCCCTGCACAGCCAAGACCCTGGGTTCTTCAGGGGCTTGATCTCTCTTCTGCACAGCTTGAGAAGCTGTCCCGAGACTCCAGGCCTGCAGGGTCAGTTAGCAGCTCTAATATTGGAAGACCCTAATGAAAACCAGCATCCCTTCTAGCTTAACATTTGGATGCATTTCCCTTGAAAGCAAAGTCGAGATGTCCCTCAGTTCTCCAGAGCGAGCAGAGCTGTGTATTACCTGGATGACTTCTCGGGAGATTTGTTTTAACTAAGTAAAAAAATAAGCATGACCCCTTTATTGCGATACAACTCAACCATTTAAAGTGTATTGTTCAGCGTTTTTAAAATATATGACAGACATGTTACAACATCACTGTGCCCAATATTAGAACATTTTCATCACTTCAAAAAGAAATTCGCATGTATTAACAGTCACCCATTTCTTCTTCCCCAACCCAGGGGCCACTATGGATTCATATAGTAGATCATCTTTTGTGACTGAATTCTTTACCTTAGCATAACATAAGTAAAAACCTTCAAGGCAGATGCCTTGGTATGAATCCTGGCTTCAGAGCCAACTGGTTGTTGGCAAATGACTTAGCTTCTCTGTGCCTTTTCCCCATCCTCATGGGGAGCCGATTCTGTGCTTATTCACGCTACCATAAAGAGGAGCCTGCTGTGCAGGAAGGGCCCAGGAATCTTTCTGGTCACTTCCTTCCTTGAAACTTTCTAGCCCTGCTTGCAGGGCCCTGCCTCTCTGTTTTTATCTCCTCAGCAAATCTTCCCTGCATTTGTACAGCTTTTCCCATTTGGCTTGACCATACCCTAGGCACTGGGGAGCCCTACATGTGCCTTGAAAATTCTCACCCAAGTCTGGAGCCTTCTGCTTCCCACCCCCTTTCCCCAGGCAACCTCGTGACCACTCTTTGGGCTCTGAGGTGTCCACTTTCCATCACTGTAACAAAATGCCTGACACAAACAACTTAATGAGGGAAAGATTTATTTTGGTTTCAGAAAGGCTCCCGATTTCAGAGGTTTTAGTCCATGGTCAGCCAACTGCAGTGCATGAAGCAGAAACATCACAGTGCAAGGGCATAGCAGAGAAAGCTCATCACTTCATGGCAGCTAGGAAGGAGAAAGAAAGAGGTCAGGAACAAAATATAGTCCTCAAAGGTGTGCCCTCATGACCCACTCTCTCCTAAATTCACATCACCCCTCAAGAATGCCATTAAATGGCAAATCCATCAGCAGAGGAATCCTCTGA
Organism: Dasyprocta punctata; assembly: GCA_004363535.1. Taxonomy (NCBI): domain Eukaryota; kingdom Metazoa; phylum Chordata; class Mammalia; order Rodentia; family Dasyproctidae; genus Dasyprocta; species Dasyprocta punctata. The sequence continues at coordinate 56,197 of RJWM01003237.1, read as the reverse complement.
TGACACTGCAGCCCTCATGACCCAATCACTTTCCAGAAGCCCCACCTCTGACATTGCTGCATCAGAGATCAACCCTCCGAAATATGAGCCTTTATGGGGATATTTTAGTCTTGAGCTGTAACAGAGAATAAGACATTTTGCTCTCTCCCCCAGCTGTCAGTGGAAGCAACTGTTCCTGTGCCTTGGCCCATGGGCTGCTCTTGGTGGCAACTCACTGCCCTGCGTACATTTGTTATCTCCAGGTGAGAGCAGCAGGGTTTTGATGTAGCTCATTAGTCTGTTTTACTCCTCAGGCTTTGTTCCATCCACAGGAAGAGCAGAAGGAATGCTGCTAACCCAGAAAACTGGCCACTGGCCCATGGGCTGCTGGTAAGAAAAGTGACGCTCACACCTGAAATAGTCCAAGAGCACCAGCTGGGAGGTGACTCCCTGGTGCTTCCGTGCCATCAGCCACTCTCTGTGTCCTGCAGCGTTTTTACTCTCAAGTTGAGGGATGCCTGAGTGTAACCATAGCCCTCACTGAAAGGAGTCATTGTCACTATCGCTCTTCCTCTTAGAAAGGTCTCTGTACTCAAGAACAGTGATGCATTAATATTAGAATCATCAACTATGAAAATGACACAAACACATTCACAAAGGTCACAGGACAGAAGAAAGGAGAAGAGACCCCCCTCGATCTCAGCGTACTCGCTGGCTGCCTTCTGGAGCATTCTTCCCCACTTTTAAATGGCTAGAACTGAACATACGCGTGTGTGCACACACACACACACACACACACACACGCACGCACACCGAACACCAGAACCACACTTCTGAGTAACCGCTCCATTTATACCAGGACTGTGGTTTCTTTGTATGTTTTTATGTCTTTTCCATGTCTGGGTCTGCCTCCCCGGAGAGACTGTAAATGTCTACAGAACAAGCCCTGTGTTGTCTCCTTGTATGGGAGTCTGTGTTTTGTAACATTTAAGTAAAAGTAAATTTTTAAAAACTGTTTATGCCCACAGTGTTCTTTCATTGACTTGTGGGTCCGGACGGTGTCTCTGGAAATTGTCTGACAAACACCCGCGGCCTCACTCTCAGCCGGCTGACACAACCCCAAGGAGGTTCAGGCTTGGAGGCTTTCAGCCCCGGCCTTCCCGCGCTGCGCGACGTGACGGAGGCTGTCACTGCGGCCCGTGTGGGCTGAGAGGCAGGCCCTGCCTGGGCTCCGGGACCCATAGTGCATTTCCCACATCAGAAATAGCAATGCGAAGACCGAACAGCGTGTTCCTCCCCTTTTCAGGGGAAAGAGCCTGCTGAGCCGAGGTGTCCTTGCCTGGAATGTGGGGGGACCTCCCCACTTTGGTGCTGGCTGAGCTCTGCTCCTCTCAGCGCCCAGTGTCCCTGGCTCATGGTGAAGACACTGCTTCAATTAAGCCAGAGAAATACGATTTATTACCAGCATGTTTTCCATTGCAGGCGGTGCCTTGAAAAGGTCAGCTTATATGAATATTTAGAAAAAAACAGGATCATAAAATAAGAAGGACTTGGTATTTTGGTGGTTTTTTTTTTTTTCCTCTCCTTTGAAGAAGAAAAGTCAGGCCTGCTGGTAACTTACAACCGCCAAAGCCGCGCACTTGTTATTTAACCTACATTTAAGGAAGCTGCTTTGGCACTGTGTTTGAGAACTTCGGTGTCAAGGGCTTGAACAGTGTTTGCAACCAGGGCAGCAAGCCCTCCTCGAGGGTCCACTGACTGCTGAAGGGCCACACACCGGGGCAGGTGAGGAGACCAGCCCTGCTTTGAGGGGCGTCTATTTAGTGCCTGATCTTTCCTTTTTTTTTTTTTTTTTTTTTTTTCAGTCAATGGTTCGTGTTTTCAGGAGGGGCTTTTAACCTGTGAGTCATCTTTTGAAATACAGATGGGCTCAAATCCGCTCTCCCTGTCAGACCTCTGTTGGCTCCCCCTTGCCGGCGGAGGGAGTCCAGGGTACCCAGCCTCGTGCCAGGCCCTGTGGGCTGGCTGCGGCCCCTTCCCGTTAGCTGTCAGCTCGGCCTCTTCAGCACTTCTCCCATCCCCGTCATGGGGAGACTTACTGGATTATGTTGTAGGATGAGCTTAGGAAAAGATTAAACTAGTATGTTTATTCTTTATTTCATATAGTAATTGTTTTTAAAAAGAGCCTTATTTTTATGCTTAGTAGGATGGATTTTATTTAAACCTCCAGGCAGACTCCATTTAAATTTGTCTAGAAAATGTATAGTCTTGATGTTTTGTATAACCTTGATATACATTCCTTACAAAATCCTGGTTTTATTTTTAAAAAGATGCAGATTATACATTTTAAAGCACTTATTTAGTCAGCTTTTTCTGTTTCCTTGTATAATCACATCAGAAAGCGGGATAATGATTTAGTTATTTCATTTGCGCAATCTCATGACTGCTAGAAAGCTCTGCCACAGGTTCTCAGTAATTTTTGCAATCCTTCTCTCCTGCATTTTCTTCTAATCTCCCCCTTTTGTTCAGACAGCTTCCATAGTGAGGATTTTTCTAAACTCCATGCAACAAAGGTTTCTCTCTGCTCCTGCCCAGCAGACACTGCGGTGCTGGGTATAGAGGGTGGATGGGACGGCACTGCCTGCCCTTGACTCTTGGCATCAAATCGCTGGAAATTTAAGGTTAGAGAAAGCAAAGGGCTTTGTACTGAGTTTGACACCTTGTAAAAACAAGAGCTGGGGAGGGAAAATCTTTATTATTTTTTTCTTATGTCACTAACCTCGTGCAATAAGTTTGAAGTTTCTGGAGCCAAACCGATGATGAATGAATAAGACTGTCTTTGGGTGATTCTGCGATGTTCTCTGCCCTTGGGTCAGCTTCTCCCATTAGAGTTGTTGACTTCAGTCTCTTACAGAGTCAGTAACAAAGCTCCTGACACTTTGATCTTGGACTTCAGCCTCTGGAATTTTGAGAAAATCAACTTCTGTTGTTTAAACCTTGAAGCCTATAGCATTTTGTTACAGCAGCCCTCGCAAACTAACGCACCCATGGAGCTTCTCTGCAGAGCATTCTTCTTCTAAGCACGTTCTAGGGATCTGAACCTTCCCCATTTTCTTAGCTGAAAAGGCCAAGGCAGAGAAGACTGCAGGCCCTCGTCGCAGGTGGGCAGTGACAGTGACAGGGCTAAGCGGGGGCCACCTCCACAGAGCCCCTGGAGCTGCGTCAGCCTGGCAGGTGCAGGCAAGAGACTGTTTGGGGGTCCTTGGAGCTGGGACTTGGCTTTGCTCTTCAGCAGTGGCGGCGAACCTATGGCACGAGTGTTGTGTTTTTCTTTCAAGACAAAAACGATAATGCAGAGTTGTTTTTCCTGAACTAAAACCTCAGTCTTCAGGTTTAATTGCAGCGTTGGCACTTTGCGATAAATAAGTGGGTTGTGGGTTGCAGTTTGACACTCGGTCTCTAGAAGGTTCACCATCACTGACCTTGTATGTTCTTCCTTTCTTCTGTGGATCCTAAGAAAATATCCGAGGACTCAATCTGACACTTTCTCTAGTAAAGCCACATGTTGCATGCGTCTAGCACCCAGAGTGAGGAGCCGGAAACAGCCACCATGCCAGCTCTTCAGGCTGCAGGTGATTTGTGTTTTGTGTAAATGCTTGAGTTGCGTTTTTTGTTCCTGCCACACTAAACGCTGCAGCCTGGTGCCACTTTGCCATTGCTGGGGGAATTCTTGACAACTTATTTAGGAGTATTAGGGTTCTGGAGCCTTCTTCCCATCAAAGAAAGGAGGGAAGGGGTGGCTGCTTCCTGACTTTGAACATTTCCCAGGATGGTAGCTCCAGAAGTGGCCCGCATAGACCACTCCCCTCCGCGTGCCCCGTGGAGGCCGCTTTCCCGCTGTACCCAGGCTGGTTGCAGATGTGCTGCTAAAGAGCCCTGAAAAGAAGACAGGAGTCGATGGCTGAGTGGAGCACTGAATCAGTGAAACCAGGAAAAGAGAGACAGCAGCCGTCACGTGGAAAGGCCCTGTGGCATGAGAGTGGAACATCAGGGGGCTGAAAGGGTACAGGAGAGAAACGGGAAAGGCACAAGACGCAGCAGGAGTGGGCTGTGTGTCCAGACCGTGTGCCATGCTGGGCTCCAGTCCTCACGGGAGCCTCATAGAGGCGGCTCAAAGCCGAGGAGAAACTGGATCAGATTTGCATTTTGGAAAAAAAATATATCCCTGGCTGTAATATGACAGCAGATTGGGGAAGAGCAAGTGAGGATGCGGAAGAAACAAGTAAAGGACTTGCAAGACAGGGAAGTGGCAGTAGCAGTGGAGGAAAGAAGTTCTGTCAAGGAGATTAGGGGTCGGCACAGAGGTAGGAGCGGGGCAGAGCTGAGGGCCCACGGGTGGCTCCCGGGTGTTGGTGCTGTGCATCAGATTGTGGTGCCGTCTGGGAGACAGAAGTCCTGGGCAAGTCCGTGCTTCTCTGTTTTGATTAGCTTAGGTCAGAGAAAGAGCCATGAGGAGTTTGATTTGCCTTTGTGACATCAAATTAGGGGTGAGGTGTACCGATCTGGAGTTCAGAGGAAAAGCGGGACTGGGCGTGGTGAGTTTTGAGGAATCACCAGGCCTGTGGGGGTGACTGAAGCCCTGAGCAGGGATTAGATCATCTCGGGCAGTGGTGGTGAACCTACGGCACGTGTGCCACAGTGCGCACACAGAGCTCTGTCTGTTGACACATGAGCAAAGTCGCCCAGCAGCCAAATGTTTGGGTTTCATTGCAGGGTTGGTACTTTGCAATAAGTGGGTTTTGGGTTACAATTTGGGCACTTGGTGTCACTGACCTAGGGGAAGAGAACAGAGTTTTTTAAAAGAAGGGGACCTCAGTGAGCTCTGTTATTTAATCACCAGAGGGAGAAGGTTGATTCTGCCAAATAGACTAGGAAATAATCACTGAGAAAAAGCCAGAGGGAGTTGTGCTGTGGAAGCCAGAGGAAAAAAAAGTGTCTCAGGCAAGACCTGAACCCAGCCTGTGTGCCACACAGTGGGACTTGTCCATCACAGGTCCCCAGCAACTCTTCTGACTGCTTAACGTGCCTAGTCCATGGTGGTCACCAAACGTCTTGGTCACAGTGCCTGCTTCCACGAATGGCAGTGGGTGCTGGAGGATCAGGCAGCAAACTAGATGGAGAGTGCAGACATCTGCTGGCTTCAGCAGTGTGGGGACCAGCGGAGACCTTGGCCAGGGGACTTGAGGTGGCACTGGTAGGCTGAGGGATGAATGGTGGTAAGGAAACAACAGGAGGCCCCGGGCATCCTTCACCTTCCTCACTGTGACACCGAAGAGCTAAGTAGGAGCTGGAAGATGACGTGGGGTTGAAGTTTTTCTTTAAGAGATTAGAATGATGCAAGGTACTTCCAGTAGATTGGTAACTGGTGGTCACTTAAACACCAGCTGAACCGAATCAGTGTGGTACTGAGCATGTCTGAGGACTGTTGCCAGCATAAAAAGGAGACTTGGAGAGGAAGAGTAGAGTTATGGATTCTCCTAAGTGTTGATGTTTGGAGCCGTTGGTTCTCCTGGAGGAGCTTGTCATGCTGGCTCCCTTGATATGAACTCGGCTGTTATCAGAGGAGCTCAGGATCTTGTTGCTGAGAATGGCTGTGGTTCACTTTGGGGGAGCTTTGGGTCTTACTTTGAGCATCACTTCCTGGCTCCAGAGGGGAAGATGTGTGCTGTTTAATCTCCAGGAGAAGTCTGTCATGCTGGCTTCCTGATATGTACTCATTGTCACTGAGGATGGCTGTGGTAATTTTCAGGGGAGCCCTGGTCCTTATTCTGAGTGTCTCTCCTTGGCTCCATTACAGAACCCTCAACCTACTGGCACAGCTCCTTCACCCCCCTGGCACAGACTTTCTAGCTTCCACCACTGACCTTTGGGCCTTCCCAGCGCAGATCCGTGGGATAGACTTGCATGAGTCATTGTCCTGGGCCCTAGGTTTTCAGCTGAACTCATGCAGGTTATTGCATGGGATCCAGGCCCTCAGATGGATTTTCTAGGTCTTTAGTGTTCCTGCACTTTGTTTGTATTTGACTCCTTGGGTGACCATTATAAATAATACTATAAATTATGTGTCCTGTATGTAATTATTCTCTTTGCAACCCCTGACTACCACAGTACTCATTTATTTATCCATCATACCTACTGTGTGTTCATGCATTTAGCAGACTCTGTAGATCTCATTCTTTTATTCATTATTCGATCCAACATAAGTGGCATATTTATTATGAGGCCAAATGCATTTTATCTCAGTTCCTTCTTTCCTTACCAACAAGCATTTATTGAGCACTTAGTATATGACAACTACTAAACCAGGTCCCAGTGATGGAGAATAAATAAGGTATAGTCTGTAGGTTCAGGGGCTTACAGTTTGGTCTGGTGCATTGGTTCTCAATCAGAGATGATTTTGTCCCCTTCTCCTCCTTAGGGATATTGGGCAGTGTCGGGGGATATTTTTGATTATCCTGATTTGGAGAAGAGGTACTACTGGCATCTAGTGGGTAGAGGCCAGAAATGCTGCTAAACACTGCACAAGGCAGTCCTCATAACAAAGAATCGCCTGCTCTAAAGCATGAATAGGGTGGAAAATGCCTTGATAAATGTATGCATGTGATAAGTATGGGAGCTCTGAGGGCAGGCACTTGGACCTGCCCAGGGACGTGGCCAAACAGGAGATGAGGGGTGAACAGGGCAGGTCAGGCCAGAGAAATGGAAGGAGTTAGGCGGTAGTGTGCTGCAAGCTCACAGCTTTCCGAGTTCAGAGTTGTAGGAGCGAAAGTTGCTATAGTAGGGCTGCAGCCATGGAAACCGGGCCAGGTATCTCGAGTTTATTCAGTGGGAAGCTGCTAAAGGAGTCCGGTTAAGAGGAAACCATAGTTGTGCCTTAGGAAGACCATTTTCGTGGCAGACACCATCAAACAAAAATCAGTAACATTTATTGAGGCCCTACCTTGAATTGGGGCACTTCTTTGAGTATTTTATTATATTACCTCGTTTAATCTCCCAGTATCCCTGTGGTGCTCTTATTGTTGCCATTTTACAGCTCAGGGTACTGAGGCAGAAGGGTCAAGTAGTTTGCCGCTCATCGTTTACTGAGTAGCTGAGGGAGCCGGGACTTGCCTCTTAACCAACCCCGACACAGCCTGTGGTCTTTTCTGTCTCTGCCTTTGACTCTGGCTCTGGGACCACATTTGAGCATCCACAAGACCCCCGATTCATAATTCTTGTATCCCAGAAGTTCCTGTTGCTGCTCCAAAAGTTCCACATCCCCAGCCTTCCAGCATATGACCTTGAGGCAGCCACTGTAATTGTTCCTGATGAGAAGTTCTCATGGAGCTGTTAAATGTTTCGGCACTCTGGCCAGCAACAGAGATGCATTTGAGGAAAGGGTACTAGTGAAAAATCAAATTCACCATTTGCTGCCTGGGCCCTGTAAGAGGACTTGGCGACCTCCTGTAACTCCTATAGCTCGGGCTCTCACCGCCTTCTCTATAATCACATCCTACCCCACTACCAAATATGCCCCTTGTCCTCTAATTTTGTTGGTTGTGAAAAGGGAGATTTGCATGACTACGCAAAAATTTAAAGGAGGCCAGAGCTTCAAAAGTTGCTTTAATAGCCAGCGTATATCCTGCTTTCTAGAAGTTGGGGGCGGGAGGCGGGTCATGGGGCCCTGTTTGGGTGTGACAGCCTCTCCTTGCCCAGGATTGACAAGCCCTAAAAAACACAAGAAGCCAAGGCTTGCAAGTAGAAGGGTTCGGCAGGGCCAAGGGGGAAAATGGAGTTTTAGCCTGAGTCTCCCCTGCTCGAGGAGGCCAGAGGGAATTGGCAGATGGGACCAGAAGATAATCCCACCTGGCAAATTCCACAGCACACATCTTATTGGGAGAGAAAGGCTGAGACATATTTTAGTGTTTGCATAGGCTTTTAAATGTGTCTTCATTCTTTTTCAGGCAGGGGCGGGGCTCTGGCAGTGTTCAGCACTGCGGCTTGGTCTGCGGTCTGAGGAAGTGCTCTTCCAAAGAGGAGGCAGGCACGGGGGTACCGATGACCAGTGGAACCCCCCGCAGTCGTGTCCCTGCAGTGCAGCCCCAAATTACCCCTGCCAGGCAGGTGAGGAGCCCCCGGCCACAGCCTCAGTCACTGGCGAGTCCGTGAGAGAAGCCAGCTGTGATTTCTAGGCCTTCTGCTGTGTTTCACCCCTTCCTACCATGATTCCTTGATGGGACAGAGAATTCCCTGGGCTTCATTTTCCCCATCTACAAAATGAAAGGGTTGTTGGACTAAGACCTTCTAGCATCTCTAGTGCTCTGACCTGTGGGTCCGAATGCCAGCTGCCCACCTACAGTGCAAAGAAGATTTCATGCCTGAATATAAGATAACACACACACACTTTCCCAACAAGAAGTTTCTAAAAAACTTCTAACTAACTGAATATATGAGGTTTTTGGAATACAGTTGCAAAGCTCTTTGTACTATTTAATTACTTTGGTTACATATGCTTAAAATTAGAAACTATATAAATGTTAATTTATAAATATTGCCATTTGCACTTACGTTTCATGAGTTATTATTCACACTTGTCTTGCGTAGCTTCACCTCCAGTGTGTGTGTATCTGTGTTCATGTTTTATTACTGGGGCAGCTTTTTGAGTCCTCTGACAGTTTTCCAAAGCTTCGTGATCCTCTCTTGCTTCTGAGTTTTTGAGAGACAGCACTTTTTGAATCTGAGGATTAGGCCTTCCCTGAAAATTTTATTTCATGCCACAGATAGGTCCTCATTCCCATAAATTGAGGCAGTTGTTTGGGCTTTTTTCTTTTGCCTACCTTGGTGAACACTTACAGTCTCTTACAGCAATTAACCAGTGGTTGGGTTGCTTTTACGTGATCTTTAAAACTCTGTTTACCACAGCGTCCAAATTCTAAAATTGTGACATCATAATTCAAAGAATAAAGTGCTACATCTGTGTTCACTAAGTTCATTAGTCGCTTCTATTGATCTATTGGCTATATTGGATATAAAGCATTAAAAGTTTTTTGAGGAATAATGAAGGATAGGAGACAAATGGCTATGTATTTGGACATAGACAAAAAAGTTAATATGCAAAATTCTTATTTAAAACTCATCAGCTTGCTGTGTTGCACCTAGGGGTATTTCTTACTGGCCACTTGGTCACCAGTATGTGTGAGTGTACAGAGGTCTCAGAAGGAGCCAGGCGACAGATGTCCAACAACTCGGGCCCACTTTTCCCCATGTTCCAAACACCAGGAGCTACGAGCCCCTTCTGACCACCCTTTTGCCGATCTGCTGCTGGGCTTTTGTGTAGCTTAATGAGTGCAGAGTCATTTGGAAATATGCACTGGGTTGCACAAAAGGAAATAGTAATATAATCAGAAATGATTATATTTCAGCACTTCACCGCTATTGCTACTATTAATGTCCATTATCACTGTATTACCCGAAATGTGTTTAACAATCACAGTCACTAATCAAGGTGCCTGTCCTGGAAAATGTGTATTCTCTCCATCTGGATCATACTATGTATTGTGGCGTTACTGTTTTAAATGTTTTTCACATAATTGGAACCTGCTACTTCATATGTTGAAAAGTAATGTAACAGGTGAAGCCCTGAGAGGTTCAAAGCCTGTGCTTCCATCAGGGAAATAATGCAATTTCCATGCAAAATTATTATAATATTATTCCATGATTACATGGGGGGGGTCTGTTTCTGTCAGACTTTTGAAAGTAGCAAATTGAATCCCATCCAAGTAATGAGAGGTTACGGGTTTCCAGCACCGTGTGTTTGCACTCTTTGGAGGTTTCTCTCTCCAGGGACCCCCAGCCTCTCTTGACCACTTGGGGCTGACCTGAAGGGCCGAGGAGTTAATTTTCTGACAACAGTCCTCAGCCGGCAACAGAAGGAAATTGGCGGAGAAACAGTCTGACTTCCTCATGCCTTAGGTGCACTCCTCCATCCCCCCCAAAGGCCCCCATGGGACTGGCCTGACTGCCCACTCTGATGCCCTGTCCACTCAGGGCAGTCCACCTCGGTTTCCGCCACTTCGTGGCTCATGCCCCTAGCCCACCTACCTGCGCTTCTGGAATAACCATTCACAAACTCGCTTACCTCAAGCCCGTATCCAGGCTCCACATGGCAGGGGAAGCACAGTGGCCTCCCCGCTCTGCCCTCTCTGTTTCCGAAGGCATCGCTGGACGCCTGTGTCTGAGAGCCCCTTTGTAGAGGACCTCGGCAGTACCCAGAAGCCTTAGTGGCTTACGTCATCGTCCTGAAAACTGAGAAGTCTGAACATCCCTTTTGGTCAGGAAGGTGACAGGCATAATTTATTTTTCCCACCTCTTTCCTTAAACATCAGTACTCCATTCAAGTGAGACAAGATGATTTAATCCAGGCTGTATTTAAAATGCCCGTAATCAATGCCCTGGTTCTAAACATGTATCTATGTACTCTCAGGTAATTTATGGGTAATTTTAATAGATCTGTCAACAGCAGCGCTTCCTCATCTACACAGGCTGCTTGCAGACGGTTCGCTTAATTCCCTCTTCAGTGTTATTTTTCATACGTGGTTGTCGCCTGGCCGACAGATCGCAGATGATCCCAGTACAAACACTTGTGACACGGTCTCTGCTGTAGGGACGTCGAGTCCCCAGCCTCCTACTGAGGTAAGCAGCGTGTGTCTCCCTCCCCTCTCCTCGGGAGCACTGGGGTAGGCACTGAAGTCACCCCCGCTGCGCTCTGGGGCTTGTGGGAGTCCCCACCGCTGCCTGTGTGAACTCGTCAGGCCGTGCACAGGGCTGGCTGGGGGTGTGAGGGCGCTAAGAGCCAGAGGGAGGAGATAAGAGAAAATTGCCCAGCCCCTCATCTCTTGGTGACACAGGTCTGCAGGCGGTCACAGCCTCTCAGAAGGGGTCAGCGGGACTGCGCCCTCATGGCTCACCCCCTCATCATGCTCCCCCATGCCTTTCCCTGGCCTTTCTCCCATCTCTGCTCCTTCAGTGTGTTCTGGATGGACTCCCAAAGAAACTACTTACATTCAGATCCCCGTCTGAGGGTCCCCAACTAAGACAGGTACCCCTCCTGAGTGTCCACCTGTCGGTCTTCCGGGCACTCTTCGCGTCCTAAAGCCCCCAAGCCTCTCCAGCCCAGACCTCTTCCTCCTGGACTACCGTCAGTCGCGAGGGCAGAGCTGCCTCAGCCCTCAACCTCTGCAGCCGTGGGGAGCTCCGAGCTCTGCATGGGGTGCAGAGGGTCAGAGGCCACCGCAGCAGCTTCCAGCCCATTTGAGTGTTTGTCTCAGAGACAGGCTGCTCCGTCCAGACCCTCGTCTTGGAGTGAAGGCTGGAGGCATTGAGCAGGATGGAAGACGGCGGTCGGACAATGCCAAGAGTACGCTCTTCAGAGGGGAAGAAGCACTCCTGCTTCCACAGACTAGTGAGAGCGCTGAGGGGTGGCCAGCTCCATTTCCGTCCACGGGGTGACCGCGGGGAGAGTGCATCTCCTTCCCCGGGAAAGACGTTCCCTCGTGTGGTAATCTTCACCACACCAGCCTGTGACAGACAGAACCACATCGACTTCTGCATTTTCTCAATGGAGTGCGATGTGTGTAATGTGTAATAAAATAGAAATAGGCCTTTAAGAATCATCTATGTGTTTCTCTTGGTCGACCTTTAGAGGCATTAAAGCCAAGAACAATTTTATATGAATTCGAGATGATATGTCATATTTTTATTTGCTACTTCATTGCTAAATGTTTCATATAAAACTGAAGAGGGGGAAAAAATACCCAGTCCCACATATAAAAGAAGAAGCAGATGGCTGAATGTGACCGTGGGAAGAAGTGGAGAAGGCTGAGGCCTGAGAGGGACCAGAGGGGAAATTGTAAGTGTGGTTATCTGTGTTCATCAGCCATTGGCTTCCGCAGTGTTTTGCGTAGGCCATTAGTATTCATAAGCATCCACAGGTATCTTTGTTATGGTTTTTTTTTTTTTACCTTTTAAATGTACATATAAATGAGTATGTATTATTTATAGATGTCTTTGGATTTAGAAACATCAAGCTTGAAAAGTAATGCAGCAAGGAAGATTTGATTTACTGCTCACTAGAGAGGGATTTTCTGTAGGAAAGAGAGGGCGGGGCTGGGATAAGTTATCTGACCTTTCTGGGGCACTCCCCTGGAAGCCTTTTGGTGACACTTCAAGGTACATAGATCATTAGAAGAAAGAAATGACGGTGGCCAGGGAGCTGGGAACCTGGCTCTTGTCCTGGCTCTCCTGCTGCCTGGCTGTGTAACCTTGAGCTCGTCAGGTGCCCGCCCATTCTTGCTGTTGGCCTCCCTGCCCATAGCCAGACATCTGGTCAGGCCAGTCTGTAGTTGGTGAGCACGGTTTTGTGGTGCTGGGGATAAAACCCAGAGCCTTGTACGTGTCGGGCACATCCCCTACCAGTGAGCCGCACCCCAGACCAGGATTTCATGGTTTTCAGATCAAATGTCAAGCCAGTGTGACAAAGCCACTTACCTGCACATACTGGCAGAGACCGGGAAAACCAAGCGAACTTCCCATTCTGTTTTCAGTTCCTAGGTTGTTTCTACATTGGCCAAGAAAAGCAGAGTACTTACAGAATTTTCTGGTAATAACTGCTTTCTGCTGGAGTATGGAGAAACATGCCCGTCTGTGGTTTATTTTTAAATGGATAACTCATCAGATCTCGGGAGAAAGTCCTCTAATCTCCATAGACTTTCTTTCACAATTTTTTCCCTCTGAGAATGCAGAAGCAGCCTTAGCTCCATTCAGATAAAATCACTCTCTGCCGGGTGAGGAAGCAGTGCCTTGGAAATCCACTCAGGGCCAGGAAGGGGTTTGCAGCTTCTGGCCCGAAAGACTTGGGTTCCAAAGTGAAGGGGTTCCCAGGAATAGAAAGCACAGCAGACCCTGCCCTGGGGCTGGGGGCTGGGTTACCATTTTCTGGGGGAAGTGGCTTGTGCAGCAGCCCGGTGAAGGCAGAAACTGAAGACTGCATATCCTCTTACTCTGAACCTTTGAGTCTCTGGACATCACTGACTGTTTAGTGACCTCATCCCTGCTGTGTAGGTGAGGAGACTGAGGCAGGAGATGGGAGCAGAACCCCAGATGTGGTCACTCTGCCATCAAGATGCGCAGAGCAGGTTCTCGGATGATCTCCTGTGCCCTGTGGCCGTGACTGTGTCCGAGGCATAGAAATCCAAGGGGAAGCTCTGGCTGGGCCATGCAGGCCATGAGCCAGGTGCCAGAATTCCCAAGGGCTGGGTTCTCTGGGGAAGCAGAAACACTCAGAGGCTAACAGTCTACCTGGCGATGCCCTGTGAAGCTGCTTTTCCACCAACACTTCTCCCCGAAGCTTTTAGGCCAAGACCCAGAGGCACAGGAGGCCAGGGGCCCCGGGGCCCCGAGCATTCGCAGCTGTGGCCATTAGCCAGGCCGGCCAGTGCCAGGCCTGAGAGTGGGCTGGAGTGAGGCTGTCCCTCCTGTCCCAGTGCTGTCTCCAACCCCCTGTTATATCCAGCTGTGGTCCTCACAGAGGGCTCACTGAGGAGCCTCCTGCTGTGTGAGCACTTGGGGTATAGGTCCCGGGCTTCGCTGAAGAACCAGACAGTCACAGGGACCTCCGACAACAGCCGTAACAGGAAAAGTAGAAGGGAAGCCCTGTTATCTCGGTTCCACTTGGAGGGCCCAGACCAGAAGCAGGCTCTTGCCTTGGCGTGGATTTTTCTGGGGTTGATGCTGAGGTGGTGAGAATGGTCTATTGTTTGGTTTTATTGCAGGGACTGTAGTTGGCTCCTGTTTAAATGTTGTCACCTGGTTCCAGGAGTGTCCGGGAGATTCCAGGGAGAGGCCTGTCCACACTTGTGTCTGAGTTCTAGAGGAGGTTGTGGGATGGGCACTTGGAACCACCCCACAGGGAGCCCGTAAAGGCCCGGGAAGGGGTGCTATGTGTCTCCCACACCAGGAGAGGGGAAATCCACACCTTGCCTGGCCTCACTGCATGGAGCGGCAGCCGGCCTGGCTGTCAGTGAATTAGGGACATTGGCTCTGTCCTGCCTCTCGGGGCCCACAAGGCAGTCTAATGAGGCAGAGGAGATGCAGGAACGCTCCACACGGCCGGCAGCACCCGGCAAATGTGAAGCGTCATCATGAAAAGCTTAAATTTATGGGTCTGAAGGAGAAGCAACATCTGGGAAGGAATTATTGCAATTTAAAGGGAGGATGCAGGCCTGTTTATAAGAGCAAAATCTGGAAGCAGTGTCTGATTTTTTTAAAAAACTAGTTTGTATTCCAGTCATGAAACTGTAGTGTGAATATCTTCCAGATGTTCAAAGAAAAATCGTAAAGACGAGTGCATCTTGTAGGCATTTTCCTTCTTTCAACAGAGCTTTCCTGAGCATCTACTGCACGCCAGCTGTATGCACTATGCCGACATCTTCCATGTCACCGTGGGCGAGTCAGGCCGACAGGTCCAGGTGGCTCATTCTCTGCCTCCTCGCTGTGCAGCCTTAGGAACACCCAGCGCTCACCCCAGTGTGGGCCAGTGCCTGGGTGTGACAAGTCCCTGCAGCAGAGACGAACAAGACCCCCGGGAGTTCTCCCGAGTCCTGAGATCACAGATGCAGTCTGTCTGGGAGGATGACGTGGTCCCGCAGAGTCTCTGTGGTGGCAATGAGACCTTTTGGGGAGCTGGCCCCTCCTCAGAGGCTGGAGGCTGTGATACAGGTGTGAGTTGGCTCAGACTGCTGTCCCAAAATGTCACAGGTTGGGTGCCCTCAGCATCAGAAATTGGCCTTGTCACAGCTCAGGGGCCCACGCAGGCCCAGCAGGGCTAGGCTGTCTTCCCGGGCTATCGGTGGGCACGGTTTCTATGTCCTCCAAAGGCAGAGAGGGCAGTCTGGTATGTCGTCCACTTCTATGGTTACACCAGTCTGGTCGTTCTTGTAGGTCAGGGCTCCATTCTTCTGACCCCGGTTAACCTTAGTTATGCCATAAAGTTCCTATTGAAATACAGTCCCACTGGTTAAGGCTCCAACGTAAGAATTCCGGGGGCGGGGGTCAGAGGGGATTTGCACAATTCAGTCCATACGCTAGGTGAGAGATAATGAAATCCAGCCTAAGAGTAAAATCAGAACTAATAAATCTGCTCAGTGTTCTGAACAATGCTATATGTGTGACAGAGGTAAAAGGAAGAGGAACTGGGGTTTCCATGAGAGATGGAGGGCAGTGCTATGACCCAAGATGAGGCTCTGGAAGTAGCAGATTCGAAGGTGAGACTTGGCGGTTCTTTCCTGCGGTCCTGATGGAGGCGGCAGGGCAGGGAGTTACCCCAAGGGGAGGGAGAATTGGCGCCTAGAGTTGGAGGAAGTGGGGGAAATCCTGGCTATCACATGGTTTATGGCCCTCCAATGCTCTCTGACAAAATTTTACTCCTTAAGCTTAATTTCCCTTCTTGGGGAGGATTTCAGTGTCATTTAAGTTTATTTTGCTCATTCGGGGCAGGAGCGATCATGAGAAAACAGGTTGGGGAGCATGGAGTTAGTAGACATGGCGAATCCTTCAGTGTCGTCTCGCTGTAGGTGGAGGGGCAAGGGAAGGAGGACACTTTGGAGCTTCTGGGTTGTGAGAGGGGGATGCAGCACCAGGGGCCCCTTGGAGACTCGACCCTCACAGGGCAGCTGAGGGCAGCCAGGAAGTGGGAGCGGGCTGGGCCCCCAGGCCTTTATTCAACCCAAGGATGGTGGCTGCAGAGTGGACGGGATAGCTCTCCTCATTGATGGGGGCCCGGAACAAAAGGGCCCTGGTGATCCTGAGCAAAGGTATGGAATGGGAGGTACAAAATCTAGAGTTCCAGTTCACTTCCCTTGTTGACTTCCTATGTCACTCCGGACAACTCTTATTTGCCATGAGCCTCCATTTTCTCAACTATAAAATGGGGATCAGAGAAGTAAGCCACTCATTGAAAGGGGAAAATGTGAGCTAGGCTTTGTAAATTCTGACCATCGTTGCCGTTCTGCTACCATTTTTCTGTCAGGCATTGTGGCCTGTGCAGACGCGATCTTACTATGATGCATGCGTCCCCACCAGAAAGCTTGCCAGGAGGTGCATGCAGCCCTAGCAATTGGAAAAAAAAAAAAAAAAGTAATGGATCGCATCAGTGCCCAGTTCTGGCCCTTAATGGAAATAGGAACTCTCTGCCTTTCATTGTGCTGGGTGAGTGCTCACCGTGCTCTGTCTTTACGTTTTCATTCTCCCCTTTTAAAAGCCAGGCCTTCCGGACCCTCTGGCCCTTGAACTGTCGAGAACCTGATGGATAAACCCTCAGAGCATGTTTATTTTCGTGTTGGCAAGATGCCTGCAGGCTTTGGTGAAACCGTGGTTGATGTTATTAATGGACGGCCTGTTTTTCTGTCTTCTTAAAAGAGAGACCGTATGAATGAGTGTTCTCATGCAGGATGCATTTGGAGCAGACCTCTGAGCCCAGTGCCAGCGCTGCTGCCAAACCCCAGTCCCCAGGCTGACCCCAGGGTGGGCAAGGGGCTGGCTTGCTCACTGCAGATCACGGCGTCGGTTCCTGTGCTTGTGTTTCCCAAGGAAGAAACCAGCTGCATTTCCCAGCCTCCTGAAGGGTGGTGCTGAGCTGCTGGGTGCCGGAATCATAACGGAGGCAGCATGGTCAAAAGTCAAACAGGGCTGCTTCCTGATCCTGTATCTCCCTGTATTGGAGACTCCTTTATTGGTTTATCCTCGCTGTAGGTAGTTTCTCTCCAAAAATTGATGCCTTTTATAGTGACATACAAAGAATCTGGGGGCCCTTATTTATAATTCTCTTGGCAATCAATTGGGTTCATTCCAGACCTGGAGTTAGGATGCATCTCAGATTTCTTTTTGTTTGTTTGTTTTTGAGTTCTGTCTTGAGGTTCTCGCAGCATTTAACCCAAACAGCCCATTCAGAGGTGTCACGTGCATGTTGGCCTTGATGCCTTGTCAAATCAGTCAGCATCTCTTAGGTACCTTGAGCACACGAAGGCCAGAAGACCCCTTTCACCAGAGTGACTGATTGTCTACTGTGCTTTTCAAATGCAGAGTCTCCTATCCTTTGACTTTGGAACTTCGTTACGTTCCCCTAAGAATGTAAGTTTACCACGATGGTGAAATTAGTGAAAGGGAAGGGATCCGTTTGACTGGAGACGTCAGGAATGGAGTCTTGTGTTACCATCTCGGCAAGGCCTGAAAAGCCATGCCTAGCTCCCTGTGATTTCTCCTTCCTGAGATTAATTTTTCCAGGAAATTTTAGGTTTTACCATGTTAGCTTAGAAATAAAATTATTACCAGAAATCGATTTCTACTCATTTAAAATCACCTTACGTACTAGGCATCCCATACTGTGCATCTCATTGAGTGGAGTATGTTTAGGTGTGTGTCTGTAGCACACAGGCCTCCGAAGACAAGTTAATGAATCATGGATCCATTCAACAGCAGCGTGAGATGGGTGATGTGGGCCAGTGATTCAGATATTACAATGCTGCCTATTCTCAGCCCGGACTCTGATGACAAGTAGAGGCTGGGCAAGAGGAAAAACAGCAAGAAAGGAAAGATGTGGAAAAATAAACAGATACACTGAGGTATAAGCTAAGGCTGAAACTGAGCTAAGAACAGTCGAAAAGTCTTAAGGGAATTTCTACCTGGTGAGGGCCATGGTGTCATGGCACAGATGCTCCATGGGTAGGTGGTGGCATTGTTTAAATGATATTAATGCTGCTGAGGAGGACCAGGAGGACTCATGGACCAACTTCTCTGGTTCTAAGAGTGGGAAACAAGGGTTCATAGACGTTAAACACCTTACTGAGTATCATAAAACTAAGTGGCAGTGTTAGCGGTCTAATGCTGATCTGTCTGGTTCCAAAGCCTTGTGTTTAACTCTTTCTGCACATAGATACACTGGAGTCTTGAAAGGAAATAGACATACCGAAATGTGTAATTTGAAGAGAGTTAAATAAAAGGAACAGCCACAGAAGTACAGGCACAGTATAAAGAAACCCTAACAGTGCAGTATGCAAGGCTAATAGTGGGGATGGGGGTAATCACTGCTTAGAAGCCTAAGGGGTTGAGGGAAGGGAACTTCCCTATTTCTGGAATACAGAGCAAGCCGTGTGGAGTGCCTTTGTCCCCATCTAGAACCATGGCCTTCAGTCGAAGGACACAGTCAGTCCATGGAGGCCCAGCAGGGAGGAAGGGAGGTAAAGGGATAAACCAGTCCCAGTCTCCTATGAGTTGACCCTAATGAGTAGTTCGAGGGCCCAGAGCCCCAGGGATGCCTTCCATGCTGGGCAGTGGGTGTCCCAGGACACAGAATAGGGTGGGACGGTGGGTAAACCAGCTTCATCCAACACAGCCAGTAGTAGCTAACCTGTCAGTTCATACGAGGTCCTTCACATTAGCACATTAGGCAGAAGTAGTTGCAAAGAGCCCACCTTTCCACGGGTTTAGTTTTGTTCAGAACTGGTCCAGTCATCACTGCTCACTGTGGCCTCTGGCAGCTAAGAATCGCAGGGGCACCGTCACTGTCATCAGCACAGAGTGTGCACAGCCCCTCCCTCCCTCCCACTGCTGTCCCTCTGAGCTCCTGTCTGGCCTGTGCTGTATTCACTCAGCACATCCTGGTTACAGCCTGGGTTGTGGGCTTTAGCTCACCCCAGACAGCTGAGCTGTCTTGGTTGAAAAGAAGGAAAGCAGATTAACCTGACATTGACCTGAGAGTGTTGTCTCAGGAGACTGAGAGACTGTTCTAACAATGATGGCTGAGATCTTCAGGTTCTCCGTGAGAAACCTTACAGTGGCTCGCAAGGCCCTCCACAGTCTGGATACTCACTTCTCCAGCTCTGTCTTCTGGAATCTCCCTGGTCCAGCCCCAGTGGCCTCCTTGCTAGTCCTGGAACTTGGAATCATGCCCCCGCCCAAGGCATTTGCACTGGCTCTCCCCTCTGCCCCATGACCCACTCCTCATTCTGTCCACTCTGATGAAACTCCACCATAGCCCTCAACACGCATCCCCCACCCTGCTTTATTTTGTCTCTACAAATCACATTTACTATTTACTGCCTTCTCCTATACCGTACAATGTTCACTTATTCCTAAGTTTATTGTTTCTTGTATATTTTTACCCACTGGAGTCTGAGCTCCATGACAGCAGGGATATTTCTTAGTTCACCTGTTCATGCATCCCCAGTGCCTAGGACACGGCTTGATACATAGCAGGCACTCAATACACACACAGTAAATAAATGAATGAGTTTCTCAAGAACCTAAAAGTGACTTGACCACTTGCCTGCTACACCTCTCTCTTCTCCACCACATATCTACTGAGGGTCCTTCCCAGAAATACATTGATCTTCTAATCACGAGTATTGCCAATACCTTGTGGCCAAAGTGATCAATTTTTCTGTGCATGTCATATGGGCCTGGTAGAGGAAATGTATTCACAACTTTGGCTGTGTGTCAAAATTAAATGGTGACCTTGGCTTACTTTGCCTCCCCACAGAGGTTATGTCTTAATCATAAAGAGAACACTCTGTCCTTGGGAAAAATAATATTTTTGCCACCTTCAGCTTTCAAATGACTATTTGATATGGCTCTCAGGGTGTCTCTGTCAGTGGCAAATGAAAAAGCGGAGGAAGAAAGGATCTGAGAAAGCCCATCATGTTGTCAGAAGGAAGTTGGCCATGAGGTAAAATTAGTTTACAATAACTTATTTACCTGTCCAAATCCTTCATTTCACATTAAATCTTTCCCCTGCTACCTGGGACCCTGGAGTGCTAAGAAGAAAAAGGAAAATCAATTGATAATGATATATTCCATTTAAAAAATATATTGATTCCCAGGTAATGACAGTCGCAAGTCTTTGCAGGGGAGGATGGCATTTCCCGTCATGGCGATGGCTTTCTCATATATTGTGTTTGAAAGAGCAAATGAGAAATAGCCCTGCCTCCCCGTAATAGATAGCCTCTTTCTACTAGGTATTAAATCTGTATTTAAAAAAAAATAAGAAATTCTCTCCCAGGAGCCCATCCTTTGCCTCCTCAAGGTCTTCTTCCCTGTTGTCTGAAAGAAGTCATGATTTGTTTTTGCAATGCGAGAATTTGTGTCCTTTTCAGCATTAGATTAGAGACTTGAATTTCTTATTTTTCCCCATTGCTGGTGTTTCTTTGCTTGGATTAGGGGGAGACGATGCCATTGTTCTCTCTCTCTCTTACTCAGCGTTGTTGGCTCAGTAGTGGGGATTAATGCTGGCCACTGAGGAGATGGAAGAGGGTTACCGCTCCTGTGTGGCGTGGGGTTCTCTGCTGCCCACTGCGCCCCGTTATCTGAGCATGTTTCCTTGGAGTCCGCACACCCCTGCATGAGATAGAACTCAGGAGGCTGCCCAGAGTCTGGAAAACACTAGAAGCTGAGACTCAAATCCATTTAGCGTGGGGATCATCTTAAGATACTGGAGTTCAAAGTAGATGTTATAGGGAAGAAAAAAAAAAAAAACCAAGAGATACCTTTTCCCCACCCCAAGCCCACTCTTCTCCCTTTTCCTTCCAGACCATCTGGCTTCCCCGCGATGCTCGCACTTTGCTAAGCGTTAGTGGCCATCGAAGTTTTTGCATCCTGGGGACGAATCCTGAACTCACCAGAGACGGGCGGCGCAAGGTAGGTTCAGCCGGGCTGGGGTGAGCAGGGCGTCCACCCTGGGGGGCTGGGGACCTGGGGGCCTGGGCCCAGCAGCCATCTTCTCTCACTCTCCACCCCTGGGGGAGCAGGACTAGAGCTGCTCCCTGATCCTCCCTGGTGCTGAGATTTTTACCACAGCCGTGTGATCCACTTGTCCCCTCACCTGGGCCCCCGTCAGCCTCTCCTGGCTCTCCAGGTCTAGGCGTCCCGGGACTTAGGTCTGGGAGTGACTGCAGCTAGAAGACTGGAAAGCTCTTTACTAACTCTCATTCTTCTTTTGTAATTTAACAAATTAAAGTCTTAAAATTTAACTCTTTAACTATTAAAATATACTAGTCTATACCATGAAAATGTTATTTGTTCATTGTAAAAAGATTTTGAAAGATGGTGCCTAAGGGCTGGGAGTGTTGTGTCCTGGTAGCGCCTCTGCCTCGCGTGTGGAAGGCCCCGTGTCTGATCCCAACACCAAAGCAAAGACTAAAATCACATAAATGATGTACAGTCATATGCCCCAGAATTGCCATTTCGATGTCTCTTTCCAGACTTTTTTCTTATGCATACACATAAAGTGTGCACACGGGCCTGCGTGCACTCACGGACAGGGGACCATACTATGTGTACTGTTTGGGGAAATGCTACCTTGACTCAGCAATGCAGTAAAGCACCGTTTAATGTCAGTGAATAGAAATTTGTATCATCATTTCTCAAGGCCTCATATCGTGTGGATTTAGTACTCACATACTTTAAGTGATGGACTTCTGACATAGTTTGAATATTTCACTATACAAATACCGCCACCACCAACATTTTGGCCCATGCACTTTGCATAGTCACTTGATTCCTTTCTTGAGTTAAACTTACATAGGTCTGGCCTAACATTTGGTTCTGGATTCTTCACTGGGGATCAGGCAGCCAAGACGGGGTGGCAGGGGAGGTGGCCTACCTTGGGAGACGGGGACTGTCAGGAAGCCAGGCTGCACAGCGGCTCTGGTACCTACCAGCCAGCCGGGGAGGCGCTCTTGGAAGCGGCCAGGCCTGCTGCGAGGGCTACCACACTCACCTCATCTGCTCACGGGCAGGGGCTGCACCCGGGATGCAGCAGCTTGGAGTGTGGGGCCTGGGCGCTGGGACTTAGGACAGGTGAGGCTGAGCTGGCCCAGCTTCTCATGTCCTCGTCGCACTGGGCCCAAGCTCTGTCTGCAGCGGTGCAGTAGTGCTGGGTGAGCCCAGGCCGCAGCAGCACCCACCCCGGTGCCCTCCCACCAGGAGCCTCGCGGTCTGCGCTTCAGTCCAGCTGCTGATCTAAACCCTGGCTTCCCTCCACAGCAGGAACAGTGTCACAGGACAAGCAGGCTCCCGTGTGGCAAGATCCTCTGCCTGTCAGAAAGCCTTTTCTTTGGATTCAGAGACAGTGAGGCAGAATGTGGCCTGCCACTCCCAGAAGCCTTGCACAGAGAAAAGAAAATGTGGCTCTCAGGCTCTGGAAGCCCTGGTTGTTGGCTGGAAATGGGGAGAGGCTTCAGGCTGGATCAGCTGCTCAGATGCAAGAGCCCCCGTCACCCAGCTGTGCCTCCGGCCTGCTGCCACCCAGCAGCACTGTGGGGATGGCAGAGCAGGGTGGATGGGGTCCTGGCCCAGCTGCTAGGCTGTTGGCATGAGCCTAGTGGCAGCACTAACAGGGGCAGCTGTCCTTTTGTGTCGTCTCAGACCCTGGGACCAGTCTGCTTCTGTGACTGTCAGGTCAGAGAAAGAGAGCCAGAATGAGATGCTGAAGCCTGGGTCTGGTGACCGTCACCTCCCCAACTCCCAGAGGGACGGGCAGGGAAGAGATCCGGGGGACAGCCTTCCCAGGGGGCGGCTTTCCTCCTGCATGCTGGCAATGGGAGTGTGACAGGAAATGATGATGCTTATTTTGGGGGTTTCTAGTCCCTGCCACTGACACAGGGTAGCACACGGCTCTCATCTACCTTGGACAAGCATGGATCAGGGTGGGGGCCTGCTGGTGACCTCACAGCCGTACCTGATGGTAAATGCCGCATGTGGGTGGCAGTCTCTGAGCGCCCCGACTAGGGTCCCCACTGGGGATTTGCGCGTGCCTCTCCTGCCACTTGGTTAGTTCTTAGAGGGCAGGAGTCACGTCTGAGGATCTCTGTACCCTGTCCCTGCACACTCCCACCGGCACGTTCTGGGCTTCCAGGAAACCCATCCCTATACAGGGCCAGGACTGACCCCCAGGGCACCCATGCCCGTGGCTCCCAGGAAGGACTCACCCTGGCTCCTGAAAGGAAAAGGAGGTGTTTTGGTCCACCATGGCTCTCGTGACCCATGGGAGAAGCTCCCAGCTCTGGGAAAACAGGGCCAATTCCTAGGTCCTGTGCACCCCGCTACAAAACAGGCCAGTTCGGGAGCCAAGCAGGAAGCGTGGCCCTGTGTCTCTCAGGAGTTTGATGAAAATCACCCAGGTAACCAAGGAGAAGGTCCCAGGAGGAAGAGCTGGGTGAAATCTGATGCCTGTGTCACAGGCGGTGTGGAGCTGAGGGCTCAACCTGTGCACAGCCCAAGGCTGAGCCAAGAGTGGCTCTAACACACTGCTTAGGCTGGGGCCGGTGGAGGGCAAGGGAGGACTTGCCGAGGCTGAGGAGCCACGCGGGGCAGCGTCCCCTTCCTCAGTCCTTGGGACTGCGGAACCATGTCGGTACCGTAGCCCAGCTAGGCCCCTTGCCGCTGCCCTCGGCAAACAAAACACTCTGACCCTTAGAGGATGTGGCGCTGTCTCCAGAGTTAATGGGACTTGGAGCTGTTCCCTGTGCTCTGTCCCCAGCATCCGCTCACCCCAGCTTCCCTTCCCCTGCACTGGTCCCACAGGCGCTCTCTCTGACCACACTCTGGCCTTGCTCACCACGCCCGGCGTCTCACTGAGCGCTCGTCACTGCTCTCACGGCCCCGCTTCCTCGTCCATCTCTGCTTGGCCTCTGGCGCCCACCCCAAGGATGGGCCGTCAGACCGCTCAGTGCTGCTCTGGCCACCTTGTGTACTTGGTCACCCATTGTCCTTCAACTGTTGCTGCTTTTCTTAGACCTCCCTGGCACCCTCCACAGCCCCCTCTTTCACCGGCTATCCAGGTACTCAGGCCCAAAAGTGCTGTGTGCCCAGTGCCCACTACACTGGCTGGGCACCGTCCTTCAGCAGGGCCCTAGCTCTTGTGATTGCTGGCCCACTTCTCGCCCTGTGTTCTTTTCACCTTGCCGCAAAAATGTCCCCGAGACCTCAGTGCCCTGTCCACTTCTGTGTTAGCAAATGGCCTGCTCCCAGTTTCAGGGTCCTGGAGCCTGGCCCCGCCTTGCTCTCGTGGGCTGCAACCCTCTGGCTCCTCCTCTTCCTCCCACCTATGGGAGACAGCGCGTCTGCTCTCAGGCTTTCCGCAGCTTCTCACCTCTCCAGTGTCGCCTGCTTCCTCTGCCTCTGCAGTCCCTGGTCCTTGCAGCCAGCTCCTCTGTCCCTGTCTGTCTTCCCACCAGTCTGATTCTGTCTCAGATTCAGCCTCTCTGAAACAAGGCTACTTAACTGCCGTCTCCCATGAAGCCTTTTTTTCAAAGGATGCCTTGACCTCTGCAGCCCTTGGCTATGAGTCTGGCCTCCTCATCTTTCCCTGACCGTTAGCTCCTTGAGGACAAGGACTGTCTTGTCTCTTCCTCGGGCCTGACCCATGCACACATATGTCATAAAACGAGAGGATTGTTTTCCCTGTAGTGATCACAGGTGGGAGACCATTCCTGGAATCAGGCGGGTCATGGGTTTCTAATCCCAGATCTTCCTGTAACTCCATGCAAGGCCACAGAACTTCCGGAACCTTGCTCTCGGCTGTAAAATGGGAATCACGCCGACCTTTCTGCCTCTCCGGAGAAGAGAGGCCAAGAGGGAGATGACCTTGAGAGACCAGCATTCTGCTTGGGCCAGCAGTGCTTGGCTCTTAATGCACACAGTAGTCACCTAGAAAACTTTAAAAATACAAAGGCCCAGCGCCTTCCCCCGGGAACTCCAACGTACAGGACAGGTTGTCAGACTTCAGCCACTGCTCTGACTCAGTGTTTCCAAATCCCTGGGTTTTCTGCCTTGAGGAATTGAGATCGAAGTTATGAGATTTAGCAAAGCAGTATTCCCGGGTGACTCATGTATCCTGTCAGACACTCTAAAATCTGCCACTGGATCTGATCGCCAGATGACTGCGCCATGCTGTGGCCCTGTTCATCCAGCCCCACCAGCGTGCGTTCCCGTGAGCCCTGGGAGCCGTCCCATCATCGAGGGCCCCGGGCCCGCACTGCTGAGGCTGTGACAGTTCCCGAGTACCCCGTCACCTGTGGCACCTTCGTTAGGGTCCTGTGGGTGTGTCTCTGATTTCACCACAGACCTGTCCTCCCAAACCCCTGGCCCAGGCAGTGTTTCACAGACCCACGGATCGCACTGTACCGATCGGCTTCTTGTTTGTCCCTTCTCACTTCTCTCCACATTGGCCCTCCACGTAGGCTACATACTCAAATCACCTAGGGAGATTTGAGGAATCCTCAAACCGGGCTGCATCTCCAGGAGGAGGCCCAAGCATTCGTATTTTTGTGAAGCCTCCCAGGGGATTCCCAGGGGCACTGCCGAGCCTGGGGGCAGATTGGTGGCTGCCTGGAGCCCAGGGGTGGGGCTGCCTAGATGTAATTTCATGGAGGTGACACTGCCTGCCCCATTTCCTCTCCCACACTTGCTCTCGCTCCTACTTGGAGCTACCATGTCTTACTGTACTCTCCGAAGTCCCTTGCAGTCCCTCCTGGAGCCAGGCAAGGTAAGAACCAAACGATAGAAGCTTCCCATGCTTGCCAGGCTGAGCCCAGCCCCTGCCCCTGCCCCAGCCTGGCCTCCCCCTTCCCCAGCCCCAGGAGCTGAGCAGCTCTGTTCTGGGAGCCGCAGGATGGAAATTGAGGCCAGCTCTGCCAAGAGCCATGGCAGGTCCACAGCCTCTAGGGGAGGCTGGCAGTGACCAGAGGTGGTCACCAGAGTGCTGCCCATGGAAGACAAGGACTGGCTGGGCCCCTTCTCTGCCCTCCTGTTCTGCTGCCCTCAGCCACACGTCCAGCAGTGGGCAGAGCTGGGGAAGGCAGCAGATGCCCCAGGGCGGATCTTCCCCATGCTGGAAGCGACTGCGCAGGGCAGTGTGCACGTGGGCAGCTCTGCTTAGCTGACGGCCGGGTGCTGTGGGGTGCGGGGAAGGTGACACAGCAGTTCATTCTGGCTGCAGAATCTGGTTTGGCACCTGGGCTAGAAATAGCTTATCCACAAACCTCAGAGTCTATTTTTGTGGCATAGTTTGATTTTCCAAGTGGCCTGTCTCCTTCCTTACCTCGCACCTGCCCCAGTGGCCGTAGGCGCCAAGCACAGATGTGGATTTGTGCCCTGTGTAAAGACCCCTGACCAAGGAGATATGGGGCTGACTCCCAGCCCAGGCTCCGTGAGCTTTGCCAGGGAGGGGCACCTCCTCCTAATTTGCACAAATTAGTGACTAAGTAGAAGCCTCCTGCCAGCATCCTGCTCGTGGAAATGGTCGGGTGCGTTATTTTAAGTGACCGTGCTCCTCCTACATTTGTGGACTTCTGTTCCTGGGAATGATCTCATTTACTTACACTCAAAAGCATCTCAGAAATGCTCCAGGCTTTTGTCTTCCACTCATAAATTTCTCCTCCTAGCCTTCCTGGGGCAGATACTGGTAGTACAAGGGGAAACGGGGGCTGCAGGAGGAAGAACCAGCAAATGGGGAGAGAAAAGGGTATCTTGACCCTCATCCATTCGTTCCTTCAAGTACTGACTGGCAGCCACGTTGTGCATTATTCCCGGTCCAGGGTCACAGAACTCAGACAAAAGCTCAGTCTTTCAAGGAGTCGCAGGCCAGCAGGGAAACCAGCAGCTAAACACGTTCTGATGGTGACGTGTGACCGACACGAGAAGAGGACGTGACCTGCTATGGAAGGACAACTTGTTTGCTCAACAGATTTCTTAAGCACCTACTGTGCTGCTGGGAATGTTGCCTTAGCCGAGTGAGACTCCCGTCCCTTCCTAAAGCTTACACTGAAGGAACCAGCAGCAGAATTTTACCATCGCAGGATGGAGACCGCCCCACTTGCTCCTGGGTCCTCTCGCCTAGTCCAGTCGGAGGCTCAGCAGTTACAGCTGCTGGTATGCATTTGTACTGGTTGGTAAGCGAGCTAGATGCTGAGAGGGTGGGGGACCCCTCAGCCTCATTCACAGAGCCGGGGCTCGACCGTGTAAGACAGACACAGCCTAGCAACCCTCGTGGGCCCTTCCTTTGATTTGCAGCAACTCATTTAGATAAAAGCATCTGGTTCGTGAGGTAGCAACAACAACAACAACAAAAAAAAAAATCATTAAAAGCATATTTCTGCCTTTACAGAGTAACCTAGTAGCAGCGTAGGAGGTAACAATTAACCCCCTCCCAGGTACCCAGGCAGGTGCTGGATGTGGGAACTGAGAAACACAGAGGTTCTGCAAAGGTCCCTTCTGGAGTCACGCACAGGGACGTGGACAAAGCCGCCCACCGCGCCCCCGCAGCCAGCCCGAGAGCCTCCCCCGCCCGTCAGCACGCAGGAGAGGCATCCCGCCTCTCCATCCCAAAATAAACAGTGTGATTATCTGCTTAGCACCAGTTCAGGGCTTTCTGACACGCACTGGCTCGGAGTACGCTGAGTCTCGCGCAGGTCCTCGCTGAGGGGCGTCAGCAGAGCAGCTCTGCCCACGCCAGCCGGCCGGCCTCAGCTCCCGCACAGCACACTAGGAGGTTTGCGTCCCGCATGAAGCAGGGAGTCCTGCTCCGCCAGGTCCCTGGGAAGAGCCCCTCCCGCCCCTGCCGGTCACTCCCTCGCTGCAGCGTCGCCCAGTGCTCTGCTCACCTGGCCCCCTCCTAGCAGTTCTCGGTGCCAGTGCAGTTCCATCGCCCTCCAGTGTGCGGCCGGCGCCTCGCTCCCTCCGGGCGCTCTGGGGCCCTGCGCAGCCCTGCGCACGGAGCTCACTGCACAGGACGAGTAAGGAGAGGCAGAGCCGACCCCTGGCCCTGCCTGCGCTCCTCCCGGGGCCCTCAGCCCCACGGCCTCCCACCGCAGAACGCCCTTCACTACGCAGGCTGGGCCTCAGCGGGTCCCTCCCCAAGGCCTAGTACAAAGAAGGCTTGCAAGTGTTTCTGGGGTGGATGAGTGATTAGAAGCAGCTCGTCTCACCTATCTAGTCCACGTGGACTCAGGGACCAGCCACACCACGAGAGCAGCTCACAGCCAAGCGCCACAGGGCAGTGGGGCAATGCACTGGGGCCCTGCTATCTAGCTCAGAGCGCTCCTTTAAACCACCCGTGATTTAGGAGAAAGACAGGCCTCCCCAGACCCTAGAGTCCAGGGTCTCTATACTCAGGGAGCTGGCTTCCTCCACCCACAAGCACCCCTGGCAGCCCCTGGGCTGCCTCGTGTCCAGGTCCCCGCAGCCACCGTGGCGGAAGGCCTGGAGGCCCTTGTCCTGCGCGGAGCGGGAGCTCCAAACACCCACCACACGCGATCCGTGTACCCACACTCGCCGCGGGGACCAGACCTGCTCGACACACAGTGTGACCCGCAGTGCCAAACAGCCGCTGCGGTGCTTGTCTCAGTCCAGGGCAGCCACTGACTGGCCCTGAGACCTGGAGGCCGGCCCTGTCCCTGGCTGGGTCCCGTCCTCTTTATCTGTATCACAGGGGTTGAATTCCTGGCTGATCCCCAAGGTCCCATCAGGCTCTGTCCCTTGGAGTGACACTGCATGTGGCCACGCAGGAGGTCCTGGGGCTCCCCCGCAGTTAGTGCTGTGGCTTCAGAAGGCCTGTCAGCGTGTCCTTGGGGCATCTCTCATTAACAATTATGAAGTCATTATCCAGTAAATAATTCATAACCCGAGAGATGGGATAAGCCGCCAATAAACAATAATCCATTTAGAATCAGACTAGGTAGGGGCGAGGGCCACGGGGATGACGCAGTGCCCTCCTGACCCCCGGTGACAGCTCAGCCCATCCCGAGAGCCCTGCTGGGGCCTGGCCTCCCGGGGCAGCCTCCCTCTCCTGGGCAGGAGTGAGTCCGGGGCCACAGCACCTGGGGCTGTGCTTCTCCTCATCCTCCCTGCCACCCTGTGGCTGCGGATCCTCTTGTCCCTTTCTATAGATAGCGTGCTGAGGTTGACAGGGACCCGGGAACTGGCCACACTCATTTCTTTAGAGAGCCTTGGGTCCAGACTTCAGGTTGGTGCAGCGTGAGCGCTGTCCCGCTCTGTCCCGCTCTGACCTCAATCCTCGCTTGCCGGCCCTTGTCCGTGTGACCTGTGCCTCCCCACTGATTGTGAGCAGTGGAGCCAGCTCACCCTCTGGCCTCGCTCCAAAGTCTTCCCTCACTGGCCGCAGAGTCAGGCCTGCAGAGAGGCTCCTAGTGGTGTTTGAAGGCCAAGCCAAGGGCACTGGGTGGAGGGCAGGAAAGGATGTCTCCAGGACCCTGAACCTGAGTTTCCAGTCCCATCCATTTCTGCTGGTCTCTAGCCATGCACCCCAGGGGAGCTCCATGCTGGGTGTGGGACTAAGCCAAGCACCTCCTCTTTCGCCCATGCTGTGACCCTACCCTCAGAACCAGCACCTGCTCTGTCCGCAGGACCACTCTGGTGGACT
Organism: Dasyprocta punctata; assembly: GCA_004363535.1. Classification (NCBI taxonomy): domain Eukaryota; kingdom Metazoa; phylum Chordata; class Mammalia; order Rodentia; family Dasyproctidae; genus Dasyprocta; species Dasyprocta punctata. The sequence continues at coordinate 26,691 of RJWM01003237.1, read as the reverse complement.
GTCCCCAGGCCCACAGGCTGGAAGGGGGCCCATCCTCACTGCTCAGTGTCCCCAGTTCTCCCCCTTGGAGGACACTAGATGTGGTCAGTTTCCATACTGCCACCAGCCTCCCCAAGGCCTGGAGTCATGAAAAGTCCCCATTACATGACTCTGGCAGCCAGAGCTGCACGGGGTTGGGAGCTTAGAGAAACAGGGTGGGGATACTGGGCGCTGGGCCCTGTAACTGTCACACGTCTGGAATGTTGCACAAACCTCTGCGGCCGGCCTGTGTGGTGGCAGTGACCACAGTGGTTCCCATGCATGCTCATTTCTCAATAACTGCGGTCAGCAGCCCCAGATAAGGCCCCTTCTGGCCTTTTAAGTTCCCCTCCAGTAGCCAGCAGGGTGACCAGGACTTGCCAGAGCAAAGCCAGGGGAATGGGTCACTTGCTGCTTTCTAATTGCTTGAAACAGCTGGAGCTGTCCCATCTCTTCTGAGCAGAACTGCCTCACAGGAGCCACTGGCTCCCGACTTACACATCCTACTTCCCTGCTCTGTCCTGCCCCTTTGCTTCCAGCATGGGGAAGATCCGCCCTGGGGCATCTGCTGCCTTCCCCAGCTCTGCCCACTGCTGGACGTGTGGCTGAGGGCAGCAGAACAGGAGGGCAGAGAAGGGGCCCAGCCAGCCCTTGTCTTCCATGGGCAGCACTCTGGTGACCACCTCTGGCCACTGCCAGCCTCCCCCAGAGGCTGTGGACCTGCCATGGCTCTTGGCAGAGCTGGCCTCAGTTTCCCATCCTGCGGCTCCCAGAACAGAGCTGCTCAGCTCCTGGGGCTGGGGAAGGGGGAGGCCAGGCTGGGGCAGGGGCAGGGGCTGGGCTCAGCCTGGCAAGCACAGGAAGCTTCTATCATTTGGTTCTTACCTTGCCTGGCTCCAGGAGGGACTGTAGGGGACTTGGGAGAGTACAGTAAGACATGGTAGCTCCAAGTAGGAGCGAGAGCAAGTGTGGGAGAGGAAATGGGGCAGGCAGTGTCACCTCCATGAAATTACATCTAGGCAGCCCCACCCCTGGGCTCCAGGCAGCCACCAATCTGCCCTCAGGCTCGGCAGTGCCCCTGACCTTGGCCACTCCTAGGAACTTCCTCGGGATTCTGCTTACTAACGTGCAGACATCTACTCTCCTCATTCCAAAGAAGAGGGAGCCACATTCCAAAGAGTATACAAGGTCTTGCTCTGCAGGCAGGTCCTAAGGTCGGGGAACTCTCATTCCAGGCCGCTTACGTCTGCTCTTTGGGGGGACTTGGCGGGCCTTTGTTGTGGGTAGATTGAGAGAGAACTGTACTATTATTTAGGCAAGGTGAGGGATGTCATTCTCAAGCCCCAACCACAGAGTGAAAGAAAAAGGCTTCTGTCACAAGGCAGACAGTGTGGCATCTCCACAGGCCATAACAAACAGAAGTCACACCCTCTGACAGTCTTAAGCAAGGGTCCTGGCAGACGCGTGTGCTCACGTGCATGTGCCCTCTTACTCTTAGACAGGGTGCTGCAGGTTGCTACATGATGTTCGTGGAGGAGAAGCCATGGGAGACGCAGGGCTGGTGCTGGGCCACCCGTCTTCCTTCTCCTTCGACACTACGCCCTGGGGATGGATCATCCCTGACACTAAAGCCTCTTCCCAAAGATCCCTAGGGAAAGAAATTCCATCAACTCCCCGTGGCCCTGTTCCGGTGGCTCCTGTAGGCTTTTCTTCTATCTGACCTAAATCTCCCTTGCTGCAATTTAAGCCCATTTTCCCTTGTTTTGTTTTGATTGGAAATGGAGAACGGCTGGCCTCCAGCTGCCTCTGAAGGCAGGGTGAGTCAGAAGTCCTGGCTACCTCCTGCCATGCTGAAGCATTCTCAGGGTCCTGTCCTGTTGGTTCTGTCCCCAAGGAAGCCTCCCCAGAGAACAGCTTTCACGTTAGTGCAGGAGATAAGGCTCCGTTCCAAGGGCCCACGTGTCCATGGCAGGGTCCCTCCAGGGAACACATCGTGGAGGTGGCCCCGAGGAAGCACATAGCCTAGCCCCCTGCTGGGGTGGGAGACAGGTGTGGGCACAGAGCAGCACAGGGTTAGGGGCTGGCGCTTCCTGAAGAGGGGATGTCGAGTCCTAAAGGAAGGAGGGAGTCCCCGAGGAAGAGGAGGGCCTCTCGAGCCATAACAGAACTCTTGTCCTCTCCAGGTCCCACGTTTGGGTCTGAGAAGCACCCCTGTGTTCTGCTGCTTAAGTGGGGCTTTCTCATCCTGCAGCAGCTGATGGTGCATCCGTTCTGCACCCCATCCTTCCTTCCGTCGTAGTGAGCGTCATGGTGGGAGGGTGTCCACTGTGGACAAGGGGACCCAGGCAGGTGCGTGTTTTCTTTGGAGATTTCTGTTGGCCTCTTCATCCCCCAGAGTGTACAATTTCTGTCTTGTTTTTGTGCCTTTTTACTTCTGGGAACAAATAACCCCTGCTTGTTTCTGCTAAAGATTAGCTATTTTGTAGGCATTGAAGCCGGTTCCTGGAAGAGTTCATAATTTAAAAAAAAAAAAAAAAAAAAAGTGATTGGGAAGCAGTAGATCACAGCAGCTAAGTTACTGAGTTTAAAAAAAGCAGTGACACTGAGCGGCCCTGACAGCACTCGGACAGCACATAATGAGTGCAAGAGAAGAATTTTTATTTTTCCTAGGCCAGTGGAATTAAAACCTTCCCACTTCATGGGAGGAACGGAAAGAAACCAAATCCCTTTTTCCTAAGCAGTTATCTAACTGCAGTACTGAGATGTAAACAAGGTCATTTGACTTTCTTTTTCCATCAGTTGGTCAAAAGCCCCCTCCAAACTTCTTGGCTCCAGGACAGCGGTGGGGGGCTGCATTGATTGGATTTAAATAATGGAATTGCCATTAATATCTTCCATAAGAGATGATTGATTCTGACTTGGATTTATGGGAAGTTGGGGCTTCTGAAAGTAAACAAGCGGCAGTCATTCAATGTTAACGCCAGTTAGGCACCATCTCCCCCTGGTTAAATGCGTGGGCTCCTGGCCCAGCCCCCAAGCGGGGCGCTCACGCTCAGGCTCAGGGGTCCCTGCTGCCCCCTCAGCTGACCCCCTCCTCCATATCAGACCGAGGTGAAAGTCAGGGGCCCAGCGCCTGGGAAACCACAACTCTCACTTCCTGCGCTGCGAAGCCCATTGCTCCAATAGGACAGATAAGCATGGTGGCCTGAAGAGTCCCCGCCTGCACCCCTTAAGCCCCTCCCCTCTGTGCTGCAGTCGCATATATGGGCAGCTGCAGCTGCTGAGCCGTCTCTTCTAGGCCCAAGAGCTCAGCAGGCCTGCTTTCTCATGAAGGGACTTCAGTGTGGCTGGGGGCTCCGGAAGAGTTTCTGCTGCTTGGGAGAAGGCAGGGGAAGTCCAGGGCCCACCAGGAGGCAGGTGGCAGGTCCCTCAGCGGCCATGCATGACTGAGGGGCTGGGAAAGTCTCCAGTCTCCAGGCTTACTGTGGCTAGCTCACCCTGTGCACGGCTGCCCACCCGCCAGGCCGTCAGGCGGGCTCCTAATCCTCTTATTCTCAGGTGGCTGCCTCTTTTCATCCCTCACCACTCTCCAGCCCCCCAGGTGCTATTGATCTCCTGTCCCTCACCTCTAAACTGGTGACTCACAGATCCGTCCCCAGGGTGCTGTCCAGCACCCGCACCAGGATGCCCCTCGGGTGCCACAAGACCTCTCTGTACTTGTCTGTCCTCAAACCCACTCTTCTGGGCAGCCCCCCAATCCAGGAACAGCTGCACCCTCAACCCAGGCTCAGGTCACCTGGGGGCTCTGCAGCCTCCCTGCCGGCCCTCTTCACCCCGTACCCAGGTTCTGGGCCACCTTGTCATTGTCCCTCCTGCGTCTTTCCTCTCTGTTTCCACTGCTCTTGACTGTGTTCAGCAGGCCCTCACCAGTTCTATCCTGATGACAGCCAAGGTCCACCTGCCTCTACTGCCCCCTTTCCTGGCCACCTCGCCCAGCGGCCCCCAGTCACATTGCTGGTGTCCCCGGTCCCTTGGGCTGAAGTGCAGGCAGGTGCTGAGGGCACACTGCACCGTCACACTCTACTCTGGTCCTTCACACTGCGGAGCCTCTGCCCAGCCTGCCATTCTCGTCGCCCTCCCTGGACTTGCCCACCTGACCTCCTCCCCGTGCCTCCTCACCACGCTGTCTACGCCTGCAGCGCGGGACGGGGAATGAGCCTTCAAAGGCCTCCTGTGTTAGGACGGGGTGCCCACCTCGCCCCAGCCACCTCACCTGCACCCAGCCAGTACTGTCCTGCCGTCCAGCACCAGTCAGTGAGATCCAGCCTCAGCTTCCTCGGCTAGGGGCAGACACCTCAGCTCAGGGGTGCCCGTCTGTTGTCTGGCCAGCAACACAGGATCAAGTGCCCCTAACAAGTTGGAACAATTTGATTTCTCTCCTCTGGAATGTGTTCTAGGGAGCTAAGAGAACCGGCCAGCTCCATTTGGGCCTGGCCCTTTAGCCTGTGCCAATGCAGGTGCAAGACTCGAGTGACCATTGTGGGTCTCTGTGTATAAAGGACTGAGTCTCAAAGTCTGACTGTAAAGGCAGGAAAAAGAAAGGGATTGGCCTGAGTGAAAGGGGTACACTAAGCAGAGCTAACCCAGCTGGTCCCCGAAGCTCCTCTTGTGCTCTTGCCTGAGTTCCTGGAGGGTCTCGCTATGGCCTTACAGTTTTCCTCCTTTAGTATGAGTGGTGCGAATAGGTTCTCTTTCATGAAACCAAGAGAACTCTAAACAGTATGACTTTTTTTTCAGTGCTAAGGGCCTTACACATGCCAGTTAAATATTCTACCACTGAGCTATATCCTCAGTGTGGTTATTTTTTTGTTTTTCTGGGTTTCCTCTTTTTTTTTGAGACAGGATCTTGCTAAATTGCCCGGACTGGCCTTCAATTTTTAATCTTTCTGCCTCAGCCTCCCAAGTAGCTGGAATTGTAGGATTTCCTTCTGAGTGCCTTGTCGTAACCCTGACAAGCAGGAATCGCTCCCATTTTCACAGATGCATCACTGAGGTTCACCAATGGTAGGTAACATGCTCAAGGTCACCAGGTGAGGGAGTGTCAGAGCCAAGCACGGAGCCCAGCCCTTCTCATCCAGAGCAAACAGGGTTTGCCCAGCCCTTCTGCCTTCTGGGCCGCATCCCGCCTCCCGCTCCAGGCTCCGCTTCGCAGAGGCAGCCGCTGTCTCCCAGCCGGTGCGCCCGTCCTCCGCGGCCTGACGTGACGCAGACACTCAGCTGTCTGGTGGGTGTGTTTCATTTCAGTGCAGCTTATAGAAAAAAACACTGGATTCTGAGTCCAGAGATGCAGTGTGTAACCTTGAGCAAATCACTTTCCTCTCTCCTTCATCTGCAACAGTGGACATAGCCAAGAAGCAATGGGCAGGTGGGCAAGACAGTCTCCAAAATCCTTCCCGGCTCCGACGTCTCACGGCTTGGTCCTCCTCGGCCTGCCTCCCTCACTGCAAGTGTGAGACCGGCCTGGTCTCACAGATAGCACGGCCCTTTCCCTCCTCCATGGCTCCCGGGAGGCCCCAGACTGGTCTCCGCTTCTCCACTGCCTGCCGTTCAGGAGGGATTCGTGCTGTGGCTGGGCGGGCCGTGATTTTCATATACCCCCATGGCAGCTTGCTCTAATGAGAATGAGATGCTTACACATATTTTCATTTTTAAAAAATCGACTATTAATTTGTCAGAATTATTCATATTTTCCTGATGATATTTTCCCTGTATCTAATCAGGGAGCTCATGAATAGAAATGAAACTATTTAAATACAGAGATGGTGTACATTGTAAGATCTTGTTTTCTCAAGCTGTTTCATAATGCAGTGAATACATTTATTTCTTCTAAAAACAGGTTTCACAACCATCAAAGACAGGTTTGAAATCTTTGTTTAAATATGGCTCTTCAAACAGCCAAAACCGGTGTGAGCAGCGTATGCGTGTGTGCATGCACACCCGTGCACGTGTGTCTGTGGTCCCTTGAAGCGTGTGGGGCCTTACCTGCCTTCCCTGGAGGAACAGGAGGTAGTTTTGTGTTGGGGAAACTGGAAAAACACATTTTGGGTCAAATCTTTAGCACGGATAGATGGCAAAGTGAAAGTACAAATTGAAACTGGGCTGAATAATATTCAAGATAATTATTTTGTACAATGTAGACTTTTTAACTGCTCAAAATTCCAGCAGCACTTACCTACATTGAAAGAGGTTTAGAATCATTAAACAAAGCCAGATATTAAATATACTACTGCTATCTCTCGAAACATTAGCAAGTAATGTAAAACACATGGCATCTACTCAATGGAAAATCTGAGAATACAAATTATAATAGTTGTCTTATAAGACCTCTGGGAAGCTTGAACTAAATTGCTTAATTCCATTAATAACAAACTATTACTCTAGCTATTAAAGTAACATAAGGTAATAGAGATCATGTCGAGAGATTGTGCTGAGGCTCTTTCTTCACCTAGCACAAATTTATTCAGAGGCATTGATAGATTTTAATTGACTATGGCAACTGAATAGCAACAAAGGAAACCGAATGTCTTTTGAAAAGCTCCACATTTTGTCGAAGCAAATAGCAACACCAAAATGAGGCTTTGGAAGAGCTGGGACGGGCGGAGAAGGACGTTGGCAACATCTGTGCCGGCCACTCCTCCGGAGGAGTGCTTCCCCGGAACCTCACAGGGGAGCTTCTTGGGAGCAGGCGCACCATGGCCTGAGCGTCCTCGTGGGCTGTGTGTGGGCCGGAATGAAGTGAAACCGATGCAGGCTGCTGTAAGAGCGCGTGCTTTGTCACGAGTACCCATCAGGCACCTGTCCAAGATGGAGAACCCTCGGGACCTCCAGAGAGGCCACTGAGTCCTCCCCAGAGCACACAGACGGTGCAGCCTATTCCCTCCCAAAGACCTAGCTGCAGCTTGAATGCCCCCTCATCACAGCCTGGCAGTGGCATGAGTGGCCCCTCACCGTGGCCTGGCCGTGGAGTGAGGCACCCCTTGGGGCAGCCCTGCAGCTGGGGAATCACTGGTCTCCCTCAGCTCTCATCTGCCCAGGATGAATTCTGGTGACCTGTCTGTCACCTGCCTTTCTTCTCCACCTTCTGGTCCTCCTGCACATCCAGCTGCCACCTGGGCAGCTCCCGTTAGGCCTGGAGTCTGTCCCACTGGCCTGGTTCATGTCGTTTACCCAGAGGCCTCCCTCCTTCCTCCTCAGTGGCTGCATTGGAAGGAAATTCATCGTTACAGGATGTGAGGGGCACACGGCGGGCAGTGAGGGTGGTCCTGGGGTTTGTGGGATCCCCAGTGACCCCCATGCCATGCTGGTTGCCAAGGGTGGGTCCAGGTCATCGCCCCCACGTGCCTGGGCCTGTCGGTCACAGTGCATTCTGCGGTCCACATGGGCTTCCCCTCTGCCTTCTCGAGTATCCGGAATAGCGTGTCTCAGAAGCCTGCACAATCCTCTTTTTCTGCCCTGAGTGGCAGTGAATACACACGCAAGTCTGCTGTGTCTCGTGGGACCAGTGACCTTGTCTCTCCTACTCTCCCCTGGTCCCTGCGCCTTTTGGGACATCACAGAGAAATTCTGGAAGTCTGGCCCACACCATGCACCATCTCCACTGTCCCCGGAGTTCCAGTGGGGTGGTGGCCCTTCTCAAATTGTGTGGGTGTGACACCTGGGAACAGGCTCTGGCTGGTGGCTCTGGGTGCCTGCTTCATTGGCACTCAGAGAATCTAATCCCGCCACAACTGCCGCACACGCATGTTTGAAAACCTCCTTGGCAGGCAGGACCTCCTAATTTTTTCCACTTCTTGTGATTAGCGTTGCAGACTAATCCTAGCACCAGACTCAACACCAGCTGTTCTTCCCCCACTGCTTGTTTTTACTTATAAACCAAATCCTAGAGCTGCTGCCGATTCTGCTGGCCCCGCTCCTCCCCCTGTCCAAGCTGCAGCCAGACACCTGCGGCGTGACCTCAGGCGAGTTATCTTTCCGCCTCTCTGCCTGTGTCCTTGGTGCCTGGGCAGCGCTGCCAGGTCCCTGGGTGAGCTAGGGAACTCTCAATTCCAAGGAGGAGTTCACTTTATCCGCTATGCTAAGAGAGCTGAGTAGGAGCAATCCTCAGAGCCAGACTCATCTCAGAAATTTGCTTTTGTGTCCCTAGGTAACCACAAGCAATTCTGACATAATCAGATATATTCAAAACAATACATGCAATATTTATATGCATTTTTCTAACGTAACAGTTACATGAACCCATTCTGTCCCTGAATTTAAGGCCCAGAGTATCCCCATACTGTTGGAACCACCTCCTTTCCTGCTCAGTTCTTTGCAAGTTCTCCTAAATGTGAAAAGAGCCGCACGGGCAGCACATGCCTTGGCCCTCTCACCCCACTCGTCTTCCCCCGCCTGATGGCCAGACACTGTTAGCTCATGGTGTGCCAGCTCCACCTCCCGCTTCCGGAGTCGGGAGGCTCCAGGCCTGCAGCAGAGGCCAGAGGCACCCCAGGCAGTGACGGAGACCCGCTTCGAGCCCTTGGTGGTGCAGACAGCCCGCTGTGGCACGCATGCTGCGTGTTCACCACTGTTGATCTAGGAGTCTAGGACCACTGGCATCAGGTGAGGGAGCTTTCTCCTTTCCGAGTTTCTCTGGCGTCTCCCCAACCTCCCAGCACTTTCTTGGCAGTGTCCAAGGGCAGGTATTTCACCGAGTGCAGACCCAGGGACTCAGGCCTCTGCCTCCCCCCATGCACCACTTTCTGTCCCAGTGACTCTCCTACTGGGGAGGCCCCGACAAACAAACCAGGGAATGTGGCAGATGGGACATTTGCCCTCCAAACTCTCCAGCCTCAGGAAGAATGGCGATTGTCAGAAATCTCATATTCCTGTCAGCAGTGCATGAAATCAACACTGTAAATAGGGAAACATAAGTCACAGTTATATTTGTTCTGCAACCTTCAAGGAATCGTGAGTTTCTTATAGGATAGGAAAAAAAAAAACTATAAGCCCTTTAGAATGACTTAATGTCCAGTCCCAGCCACCTCTGCCCAGCCGTGCTATTCCTCTTGGTGTGGAATGTTGTACTCCCTTCAGCTCTGGGGTATCCGGCTAGGGCTGTTTCTTTCTTGGCAGCTGCCATTTTTCGAACCCAGAATGAAAGTAGCTGCTCTGTTTTCCTCCCTGCCCGTCTCGCAGTGTTTTGCCTCTGTCTGTGGGTTCTCCTTCCTCTATCACTCGTGCCCTCGTTAGGTTCAGGATGCATCCCCTGGAGAACCAAGGCGGGGAGCTGGGGTTTTGTGGAGCCCAGTAGTTGCCCGGCCCCTGGGCAGCGCATACAGGCTTGAGCCTGCCCTGCTCTGACCAAATTCCCCACCAATGCATTTCCAGTACGCAAGACTTGAGGGGACATGCTTTCATTTCTCAGCCAAAATGAGCCTTCTTGTGCCCAGATGACACAGATAGGAACTCACTTCCTTGTCTCTACCCGGAGTGCTGAGCCAGGCTGCCAGGTGCCGCAGAGACACAGAGAAAGAACTGGGGTGTCATGGAGGTTTCCTTGGGCCCCAGAGCATCTTCCCCTGGGTCCCAAAGGCACATAACCTAGGACTCCATGGAGAACGATGAAGATTCCACTGGCCAGAGAGTGGCTGGACTGAGGCTGCCTCATGCATGTGACAGAGGGGGCCCTGGACTGGGAGCGCACGGTGGTCAGAGGTAAGGTTCTGGGTTGTTTCCTCAGCACAAAAGTCTAGGAACTAACCATAGGTAAACCTGCATTATGGGGCACAAGCAAAGAACATTTGAGGAGAAGATTGGTCCAGGACTGTGGGAAGGGCTGACTCAGGAGTTGAGGCCCAAACCCTAGGATTTCTTTTTTTAAACTTGAGGTGTGCAGCATGATGTTTTGATAGACTTGGACATGGAGAAATGATTGGTTGTTGCAGACAAGCAAACATATCCATGATCTCCTATAGTTACCCTTCTGTGTGTGTAGAAAAGCACTAAAAATCAACTCTCTTAGCAAAATTCTAGTATGCAATATAGTAGCTATATACTGCCACTCAATCTCAAAATTGGGCGGGCTAGGTTGGTTGATTTGTTTTGGATGTGAAAGTCATCACTAGGAAAACAGGCAAGGGATTTGGACAGTGGTAAATCCCCGCCCTCTGAAATCCCATGAAAAGTAGATCTGGGATTTGGACAGTGGTCCATCCCCACCCTCTGAAATCCCTGAGCAGACTCCATTCTGCTGCTCTTACCTTGGCCTCAGTGCCTTGGGGTGGGGAGCTGGGGTGCAGACGAGGTGCCCTGATAGCCAGGTGGCCGTGGCAAATCCAGGCAAACCCCAGCCAGGCAGGACACTGCTTCCCCAGGGTCTCTCCACTGCCTGCCCTGCAAAGCAGCCTTTAGTGTGGAGGGTGCCCCTCTGCTGCGGCCCAGGGAGGGCTGCAGGGTCAGCGAGCAGAGTGGAGGGAGAACTCAGCCCTATCCGGACAGGCACGGCTTTCTCAGGGCCCCTGTCAGGAAATTCAGAAAAATCAGGGACTTCTTGGCATAGCTCTGTCCCCAGCCCAGAGCCCTGGGCAGTAGTAGAGATATTCTCTGCTGTGCTACTGAGCACTTGGGATATAGCTTGTGTGACTGGGGAGCTGAATTTCGAATGCCATTTAAGCAAAATGAACTGTAATTGAAATACTCACGTTGGCTAGTAGCTACCTTGTTAGGCAGAATCACCCTAGAAGACTGAGGCAGAACCCCATTGAGGCTGCCCAGGTTCCCCCAAGACTCTAGAAGATCTTTCTTTGTGTCTCTTTCTGTTACTGGCCGTGACAGAGCATACAGAACTCTCAGAGAAATGAGCTTGAAAATCGGATTGAATGGGCTGAACGGCTTGCAGGGGTCCCATGACCAAGCACGTTTCTGGTGTGGTTGTGGAACTTGCGTTTGGTGGAGGAAGAGGCCGTGCCAGGCTCCCCCCAGCGCCCTCTCTCCTGCCACGTGGAGTTCCCTCCACTGCGGCTGTCTGCAGAAATGGTTTGGAAGCTTTAACTCTTTTCAGGTTTTTGGTATATTCGCTGAAGCCATGCCTGGCTACTCACTTTCCATTTGATTTCTGACTGCTCAGGGCTCACTCCAGCCCAGATTGGTGAGACCACTCAGGACCAAACCATGGCATGTTTGGAATTGCCCCTTCTTTTCCCTTCCTATGGACAACTTGGGGACACCAAGCGGCCTGTGGCCAGCACTACAGGAAATGGGTGAGCTGGGGCGATTCGATAGGCACTCCATTGAAAACGCCTGGCTCCTTTGGGCCTAAGTTAGGACTGCTGGGATGGCTGTTTATTTTCTTGCTGTCAGACAGCAGTGGCTGGGTTTTGGTGGTTTGAAGTACAGTACTGTATCCTGGATCTGGGGTTATCAGAATCACCATCCAGTTTCAGTCATCAGACTTCTCAGAGTTGGGCCAGGATGCCAGGGAAGAAATGGATGGCTGGAGCCAGGAACAGAGAAACAGGTCTCTATTCCCTGGGAGCTTAGAGCAGCACCTGTCTGTCCTCAGGTGACCCCAGCTTGGGAAGGTCAATCGAAACTCTGGGATCCACAGTCTCCAGGCTTTGGTGTCATCTCTTAGGAGATGAAGGAGGAGCGGGGAAACAGCCCAGTAATCTCAGGTTTGGGACATAGCTTCTCCATGCATTGCTTTGTATTCTTTTTTAAAGCAGTACTGAGGATTGAACCCAAGACCTTCCAGCCCTTTTTTTATTTTAACATAGAGTCTCACGAAATTGCTAATTTACCCAGGCTGGGCTTGAACTTGTGTCCTCCTGCCTCAGCCTTCCAAAGTACTGGGATTACAGATTACATCGGCTTGCTTTGAATTCTTAAACTTGAATTTTTGAGGTTCATCCTTGAAAGAGTCCCTGTCCACCGACTGAGATGGGGCACTCCCACATGAGGACAAGGCCTTCACATTCGCTGGGGTCAGCGGCTTGCCGTTTTGTTGAAGTACATTTGCTCCGGGGGTCGCGCTGTGAGAGTGCTTGGTCCTCATGGTACTCTCCTGGCATCCACAAATACACGTCACTGCCCACTTGGAAGGCAGACCCTGAGCTACCCACCAGCAGGGCAGCAGTGACTGAGAAAAGTCCACCCGAAGGATAACAGTGGCTGAGAACAAGGCGAGAGGGGGATTGCATCTACAAGGAGGAGAAGAGGGTGGCAGGTCCTGGGCAGACAGGGCAGCAGCAGGGAGTCCAGGAGGGCTTCATGGAAGAGGGAGAAACTTGAGACGAACAGTGGGCTTCAGAAGTCTAGAAAGGCTGGGGATATAGCTCAGCGGCATAAGTGCCTGCCTGGCAAGTGCAAGGTCCTGAGTTTGATCCCCAGTCCAAAACAAACAAACAAACAAACAAAAACAGAGGTCTAGAAAGAGTACAGAGGGTTCTTCCATAAAACAAAGACAGGGAGAGAAAGAAAAACCACAGAGAACACTTTATTACTGTGTTTTCCCCTTCTCCCACTTGGTCTCTTATTAGATCCTGGTTTTGTGTGTCTGACAGTGAGGACCAGTGTCCTGATACTTGGAGACACCCTCGGTCATCACCCTGGCCTTCCCCCAGCAGCGGCCAGCTGGGGGCATAAGCTTCTGACAGCAGAGACCTGGCATTTAGATGGACAGCAACCGTGATGCAGAAGCTGCTTTTAACACAATTTCTCCTATTTAAAAACCTGTTTGACACTCTTTGGGTCACTACTTTTTTTTTTTTTTTTTTTTTGTCTTTTTGAGACAGGGTCTTGCTATGCAATTCAGATTGGCCTTGGGCTCACTTTGTAGACCACACTGGTCTCAAACTCGAAATGATCCTGTTGCCTCAGCCTCCCAAGTGCTAGGATAACAGGCGTGTGCCACCACGCCTAGCTCTGTTTGACACTTTGGAAATCGAAGTCTCGGTTTATATAGTAAAAAACTAGACAGTTTTGTGGTCGGAAACACAGTTTTCTTTTTCCAAGAAAAGATTTTAATAAACCTGATTAGTCTCCCCAAATTTATATCCCCTTGAGTCAATTAAAAAAAAAAGATTGGTATTTCAAATCATGCAAGTAGAGGTTTTTTTTTGAGTTTGGTTTGCGAGGGTGCACTTTGACATGCTTTTCCAGATTGGAATATTTTGATAAATCATGATTATGCCACTGTTTCACGAGAACAGAAGTGGAAGCAGCATCTGTTTGCCTGCTGTGCGGTGTCTCAGGCCTGGGCGTGCTGTCTGGAACAGTGGTGGCCCAGCCTGGAGAGCTGATGAGCGTCTTGATGAGCAGAAATTACTTCCTGTGATCGTTTGGGGGCGGCTGTCCTGGGATGAACTGGGTCATCTTGAGGATCTGAGACACAGGAGCCACTTTGAGCCTCGGGCCCGATGGTCCGCACTCGAGCCACAACTCCAGTTCCTCCTTGCGTGGCCTTGTGGGCCGGCTTCTCTGCTGGTCCAGGTCCGGGAGTTCACATCCTTCTCTTGCTAGACTGTGTGCTTCTCCGAGGCAGTCATAGGAGCTCACGCAAGCTGCAGGAGCCTGATTCAGATCATTGTAGCAGTGGCTCGCAGTGGGAAAGAGGCTGTACAGGCCCAGGCAGAGTCCCTGAGGAGGGCACAGAGGCCGCACCACTAGACAGTCAGGATAAAGCCCTGCCTTGCGGGAGCCCAGGGCAGGACTTGGACCCGAATCCTTCACCTCGTCATCGCTCAGCCTGATCGTCGAGGTTCAGGTTCAGGAGCCTACAGTGGCAGAACGGTTTACATAACTTGCTGTCCCTTGTTTACTAAGCCCTAGAATGTTGCAGCACCTGAGGTTTCTTTCAAACTAGCCAAGCTAAAATGTTTTTTAACCTTGCTGTTCTTCTCTGGAAAACTCATTGATCCTGTGTTCCTTACCACTTCTGACAGCCTGATACTCCTCTCCAAATAGCATTTTTAGTCTGCCCTCTGGACAACGAAATGCCCCCATCCTCAGGGTGTGGCTGCATCAGGTTCGCATAGACCGAGGCAGACCTCTGTACCCCACATCCCTATTGGACATAGAACATTCCCATCACCCCTCTTTCCCAGTCAACCCTAGTCCAGAAGCAGCCTCTGAATGGTTTGTTTTTAATATGCACTTTAATAGGGGGAGATCTTTTCAAACATCACCTGCATTTTGAAACAGAGAAAAGTCTCCCTCCTCCTCCGAGAAAGATCTGCTGCTGGCTCCTGGGTGCCTGGGGTACCCACGGTGTAGTCAAGCCAAGGCGACACCCTACCCAGGTTGCAGGGCCCAGGCTGAGACTCGGAGCGTCTGCAGTCTAGCCAGCTGCGTGCCTCCACACCTGGAATTCCAGACATGTACAAAACCGGGCGAACAATGGGGAGCGAGGGAAGCCACTCGGTGCTTTCTCCCAGATCACTTGCACTCATTCGGTTGTGCCGAGCAGGACTCCAGATGAGAGGCAGTGCGCGAGAGGCCGACTCATCGGCCTGCATAATCAGCACCGAACAGATTTCTGCCCCAACACCGAGAACAGTGTGTTCCCGACGCTGCTGCGCGCTCCGAGGCTGGCTGGTGGGAGGCTCTCCTGGGAGGGAGTCCGAGTTCTCAGCAGCTCCCCTCACACCTACCACCTCCTTTTTCTGGGTCCCAGACTTCTGGCTTTCGAAAGGAGGGGGGTCCTTCACACGGTGCCTGGTGCCTGGCTGAGGCAGCTCTGGCTTTGTTCCCCTTCAGCTCCTGCAATAAAATTCCTGCAAATCCACCTGTCTGACCAGTCTCCTGTCCCCTGTCTGTGTTCAGCCCTTCGGGCATGGGTCAGCAGCCTCAGGGCATCCGTGGATGCCGTGTTCAGAGCACCATCCGGCCCTTGGCTTGTCCCTTTAGACGCAGTGTGGGTCTCATTCCAGTGATGCTAACGGCCAGCCATGTTCTCTCTCGGGCGGCGCCCACGCTCTGTGAGGGCGTCATCAGCGGCAGGACTCCTGGGTCCCTCCCCTGGGCGCGACCCTCTGCAGTTCTCTTTCTCCTATCAGTTAAAATCCCACCGGGATTCCTCAGCTCTGTACGACGTGGCCAAGCTCAGGAGATTTCTTTTTCTCTTTTTTCCTTCTTTTTTTTTCGTTTTCCTTTATGCTTCTTGTACCTGCAGTTGTATTTTCCTCTTTACTCATAAAGATTCAAATCAGAAAAAACAGCCTGAGAATGTGTGTCCTTTGTTTAAATGTCACTCTTGTGTCCTCTGTGAAAGTTACCCCCAGGCAGGAGAAGGAAGTGTAAGCAATTGCAATGCCAAGGCCTGCGGGAGGCGAACAGGGAGCAGAGGGGGGACTGCGCCTCCAGGGAGACCCTGCGAGGCTCCCGCCTGGGCCTGGGCCTGGGCCTCAGTCTGTCTCTGGTGTGGCCGGATTTTTGACAGAATGTTCCTTTGCCTGTGCATCAGTTTCCCCACCTGACAAGGGAGTTGGGCTGCAAGGTCACTTCCTGCGTGACTTTCCGTAGCTCCATAATTCTGTTTGATGTTATTGATACTGTATATTTCCTGTGATCGCTACCAATCAGACTGAAAGTGTTTAGTAGGTTTTAGACACTCAGACTGGAAGATCCAGAAAAGGCCGTAGATGTTAGCACTGTTCTGTTGGTGGTTTACGGTTCACACGCTCTCATCCCAGCATCTCTGCCCCTCTCCAGTACGCATCAAGCCAAGGGAGCCACCGCCACAGCTATCCACGGTGAGCACCGTGACCGGGCCCCGGGTGCTCCGCCTGACAGGGGCTGTCCCTACCCATGCTCTGGCTCCCTCCCAGCCCCAGGGGGATAAAATAAAACCACAAGAGAGAAGAGAGCAGCTACCAGCCAGGGAGAAGCAAAATGGTCAAAGATATTTGCATCTAAATCTCCACTCAGGTCCTCCCCACATTGCTGTCTACACAGACTCAGGGGCAGGCTCGAGCCATACAGACTGTAGAAAGTGCTACAGCACAGCCCACATCCAGGAGGTGGGGAGGCCCGCAGAGAAGGCACTCTCAGACCCAGCCAGCCGACCAGAGTCAGCCCCAGTGCGTGGGGCCACACGGCATCCTTGGTGTTTCCTGAGGGCCTGGTCAGGGGCTGCTCAAGGAGGCCGAGGGACACCTAGCAGGAGCTGAGGTGGGGGCGGCTCAGACCTGTGACCGACCCTGTTCCATCTAGCTGTGCCAGGCCCCAACGAGCACTAGTACACTTCACAAGTGTTTTCTGTCCACAGAAAGTTATTTAAATGTTTTTTAAAAAATATTCAGTGCAAAGAGACAAATGGTCAGGAATTTCACTCACTGGGATGGAGCCGGAGCAGAGGCCGGTTCCCCAGCAGCCAGCCAGCTGCAGCCTTCGGGAGCAGGTCCCGAGGCAAGGGACCCTGTGCAGCTGCTGGGAAGGAGACCTGTGCTAGCCCTCCGCTGCCCACGGGGATTCCTGCTTCTGTCCTCTCCAGCCCCGGTGGTGAGGACCTTGGAGCTCTGGGCAGGGCCACCCCAGAGGTCCTGGTTAAGGTCAGTGTTTCCATCCAGGGAGGCTGCATGCAGGGGCTGAGGGCCACGGCAGAGACCCAGCCTTTCCTGAAAGGGGTCATGGCCCCCTTTCACAGCTGGGACTAGAACTAGAAGGATTCTGCCTGACTCCAGTGCCTGACTGGCAGGGGTTAGACTCCCGAGTTCCGGCCCTGTCAGGAGTAGGCTGCACTTTGGCCAGGCCAGCAGGTGGCTCGAAAGCCATGCCGAGGGTCGCCGTGACCTGTCTCCTCCCAGGCAGGTGCACTGGGCGGCTTGGGTGTGCCACGCCAGCATCACGAGGCCCACGATCATTTTCAGAATATTTTCATCTTCCCTGAGAACAAGTGCTGTCACCTCCCTCATGCCAGGAACCTTGTACCCTTCCTGCTGGCCTTCCGCACCTGTGCTTGAGCACTGCCCACCCTTCCGGGTTAAGTGTTATTCAGTGTTCTCCCTCCGCTACTGCTGCTGCCATGTGGCTTGGCAAGTGGGGAAACTGAGGCCCAGGCTCCCTCCCCTCCTGCCACAAGGCTGCTGCTCCTCCCTTCCCTCCCCAACCCCTTGCCTGCACTTGGTTCCATCCCTCTGACCCTCAGGGTGCACACCTTGGGGCACTGTCCGGGTGGCTCCCTCTGCAGCCACACCGCACAGACTCTCGGAACCCCAGCATGGCTCTCTGTACTCCAGTCCCCCAGGTCCTCTTAAAATCCAGCTACAGAAAACAGATGGACGCTCCCATGGACAGACTCAGTGACCTGAGGAAGCAGCGTCCAGGGCAGCGCTCAGAGCCTCCTAGCCAGAGTGCTGTGTGCGGCTTGGAGGAGAAGCCAGAGAGCGACAGGGACTCAGAGGACCCCGACCCAGCTCAGGAACACGTTTTCGGGCCTGGAGGTCTCCAAGAGGATGTCCCATCTGTCACTGCATGCCAGGCAGCTCCTGGCCTGGATAGTGAGGTCAGCCTCCCCCGCACACACACACACAGCCGGCAGCCGACCTGCAGGACCAGGCTCCAGGCGGAGGGGTGGCTTCGTTACCTGGCTTCACACCGCTCCTCTGCGGCGGAAGCACCTGGGGCTGAGAATCCCTGGAATCTGCTCGTCTTCTCTTTTAAGGAAATGATGAGAAAACAGGCGAACTTCCCAGGAGTGGTGGGCGGCCCAGAAGTATTCCAGATGGACGTGATTTTGCTCGATTTCCAACAGGCTGGACAGCTTGCCTTTGTTCGCGGGACGTCTGTTAGACTACAGAGTTGCGTTCCTTGGTGACGTTGAAGGACCGGGAAGGCTGTGTCTAGACCCTCCAGCCACACGCTGGAAGTCGGCCCCTCACCGTGATGTGCCTCTGGGATGCTCTTGCTGCCCTGTTAGTAAAATCGCTCCAGACCCTCCAACCCAACCTGCCGGGAAGAGAGCACCTCCGCGTGGAGACTGATGGCGCAGGACCCTGCGTCCTATCCCAGACTCCCAAGAGCCACTGCTTCTGTAGCAATCACTCATTAATTTTCTCACCCGGCCTGCTTGTCAAGGGTAAGGACAACAGCACTCTCTTTTTGACCACTCTGGCCTAAGTGCGGGTCTTTGGAGCCACTGTCCTCTTCTCTGCGGCTGCTGAAATGCTGCTGGCATGAGGGAAGCGGTGGTAGCAGCAGCCCCAGAGGGGACCAGAAAGGCGAATGTGAAGACTGTTGCACAGCTGGGCCTCTGGTTTCCCCACACTCACTTCTCCTCCAGCAGCCTCTGGCTCCTGCGATCTTGGGCCCAGCTGTGTCGTGGACACTGTGGTAGTGCCCGGGGCACCACTGAACCGCCTGATTGCTCAGAGGACCGCACAAGGCGAGGAGACGAGAAGCACTCTTGATCCTGCTTTCTGGATCCACAGCTGTCCCCGGCCCCCGACCTACATCGTGAGCAGACTTCCCCTTCCAGAGTTGCATGGTGGTCCCAGAGCAGGACTGGGGGGAGGGAGAATGCCAGGCTTGTGCCAGAAAACCTTCTGCACTCAGGTCACTTGGATTCTTTTTATAGAAGGCGAAGAAGCTGTGGCCGCACAGAAGCTTCTGTGGCATGGGGCCCCCCAGGGTGCTGAGTGGTCTCCAGGGCTGTGTGGTGGGCAGCGTGTGATTGCGCCCTCGTCTTGCTCCCGTGCCTGCAGTAGCAGCTTTCTTGGAGCAGGGACCAGGCCTGTGGGCACTGTGAGATCAGGATCCGACCACGCAAGCGGTAGGAGAGCAGCAAAGACCTTCAGAACGGTTCAGGCCAGGAAGCAGTGCCCACCTGAGGCCGGTTCGCACGTGCTGGCCGCCAGAGAACAGGGTTAGCCACCTCCTAGCCCCGCCGCGCACACTCGGCACCAGCCCCAGGCTCGGGGCGGCGTGACAGATACACGTGTCCTTCCGTCCTTCCCGCCCCTGCCCCGTGCCCTTTGCTTGTCTCAAGCACAGCAGCTTGTTTTCAGGGAGCCCCACTGCATCAGGGGCTCAGCCTCTCTGACTCCACAGGGCTCAGGGAAGAGGCTAGTGTCCTGAGGTCTCATTGTTTTCCTCTTTATTTCTGGTTTGATTTTTCATTAGTATATGTTTGCATTACATGATTACATCCCGTGTGGGGAGTCGGTGTATGTACATAACACACCCCAGTTCTCTTGCGTCTAGATTGATAAAGTCTGTTTTGAGGGTGACTTCACCCATCGGGCCTCGAGAAACCCGGAGTGAAGACCCATGCCGTGTCCCTAGGGAGCTTGGAGGGGCCAGCTTCTCCCAGGGCTGACGCTCGTTCCTGCAGGACTGTCCATCTGTCTGTCCATCCTTCAGGCCCCTCTTCTCGTGTTTCCCAGCAGCTGTCTGGCCCAGGCCTCACCCAGACCCAATGCAGAGGATGGGGAGGAAGCATCCAGTGGTGTGGCAGGCACCAGGGACCTGTGGGTGCTGGCGTCTGTCCTGGTTCCTGTCACATACAGCAAACCCCCAGACCCAGCAGCACAAGCCGCTCTTTCTTTCCTCCCACAGATGCCGTGGGTCTGGGCGGAACCCGGCGGGAGGACGCACCTTGCCACTGTTCTCTCCCGCCAGTCCCCAGGGAATCCCCAGCCCACCTAGATTTGAGAGCAGAGTCTTAGCCGTGGGCCTTTGCTGGGGGAGCGGCTGGTTCTAGAAGGACCTGAGGTGACAGCCTGCCACGTGGCACCTCGGCTGCAATCCACCTTGCAGGCGGAACCCATGGCCTCAACAGGGCCTCACGAGTTCATGCTGCGCAGACCCCTCGGCTGCGATCACTTCGGGACCCCCACCCTGGCTTCCCAAGGCCCCTGGACTCCATGCAAGCCATCAGTAAACTGCTGTCCTGGAGCCATCCCTTTCTGCAGAAATCCTAGCCTAGCACTGTGAGAGGCCACACCCCTGTGGGAGGGAGGGTAGAGCGGCTGGGGCTAGGTGGTCCGGTCTCCATTCTGCCCCTCGCTGTGTGACCCTGGGCAAGTTACCTGGGCTCTTTGTGCCTTGGTCCCCCCAACCCCCCACATCTGTAGGATGCAGATGCGAAAAACAAGACCTCCATGAAATATGGTGAAGGCTGTGCCTAGGATGACACTTAACAGATAACTTCTACACAAATAAAGCCTCCATCAGTGCGAGACCAGGCGCGTGTGAGAGTGAGCGCTCTGGTTCTCTGCCCAAGGAAGAGGAAGGGCAAGAAGCAGCTGCTGCAGGTGTCCCGGGGATGCAGGTAATTTCTGGCTCCGAGTCGCAAAGACCCTCGTCTTACATGACAGTGGCAAATCGCACCCACATGGGCTGCAGTGCACAGTGGCATGGGTGGGGAAGTGGAGCCGGCTGCCAAGTCCAAGGTCTTACATTGGATTGCAGGGTGGAGATGTACCCTTCCCGTGTGTGTGTGTGCGCGCGCGTGCATGTGTGTATGTGCACGCGCGTGTGTGTCCATAACTTATTCTCATCCGTGGAGTTGGGAGAGCAAAGGAGAGGAGCCCATGATGTCTTTAATTAAGTATTGCCACTCCCTCCTCCTTAAGGTCATTACAGTCAATAAGGGGGAGGAGAAATCTCTCTTTAGAAGGCCTTTCAAATGGAAAAGAGAATGAAGTACGGAATGCAGAAACATCGTTATCTAGCCAGCATCCTTCCTTCTGTTGTGATTTAATATGTGCATGGTGCTATACAGAAATACAAAGCAGCTTGGGGAAAAGTCTCAGCTCTGAGAATCTTATGGTATTAAAACTGGAGTAATCCCACACAAGAGAAAAATACAGCAAAGCCTGGGCTTGGCCCCTGAAAACCAGTGCGCACCACCCCCATGACCTGGGGGGCTGTGGGACGTCTCCAGAGAGCCATCACACACTGCTTTTGACAGCTGAATTTTATTAACTGTTTTTTCATTACTCCTGACAGCCGTGGCAGTGAACTCTTATCAGTGTATTGTGGCGAGTACAAGTCAATTAATTTCTTTTAAATAACTTCAACTGAAATCCTATTTGATTTATATTCCAAAAATGATTTCCATTCTGCTCCTTCCTGAGATTATAGTCCCGGTGGAGTTAATCACTGGCTACACGGTCACCCATACCCCAGGGAGAAAACAGGATCAAGGACAGGAGGAAATGAGAAGAAGGTGGAGCTGAGAGCGTCCTAAAGACCCTTTATTCCGTGTGAGACTGCAGGCCTGGCGACGGAAGAGCTCGTATAAATCTTGCCTTCAAAAAAGCTTATTTCTCAGTGTGGTGGCAGGGAATGAGTTGAAGAGTGCCCAGAACTGTGCAGACCTGGAGGAGTCTTGGTCAGGTGCCTAACCAGCTCTGCGTGGTCTCAAGGATCTTGGTCACTGGTGTCCAGGAGCCCCTCCTGTGCTTGGTCCTGGTTGTGAGAGTCTGAACTGGGTGAGGACGGCTTGCTGCGTGTGGCTACCCCGTCACCCTGGGCTGCCACGGTCATCAGAGCTCCAGCAGACTTCCCTGTGAACCAGGCCATCTCCCAGACACAGGCAGAGACCAGGAGAGGTGCCACTTTCCTGAAGGTCTGCACACAGGCCCCTGACTGTGAGCAGTCAGGCCGCCCGGGTGGTAATGCCCAGCTTATCTGGTGGGCAGGCGGAGAGGGCCATCACACCCTTTTAAAGGAGCTGGCGTGAGCAGAGTGGCATTCGGCACGGACAGCAGAGCTTAGGGAGTGGCTGGTGACGGCGACGAGAGGTTGGAGCTCCAGGGAGACAGTGGCTCCTGCCCTCGAGGAGTGCGGTGGCTGAGTCCCAAGTCAGGCAGGTGTGGGGCTGGTGAAAGATGCCTTCCGGAGCCACCTTCTGCCTCCGCACCAGGCTGCCGGGTCAGGTCTGGCAGGCTGCAGAGAGACACTAGGTCACTGTTCCCAGGGTAGGAACACTCCCGTGAGAAATTCAGGGCAGTGAAACAGTTTGATAAAGATGAGTTTAAACACAAGGAACATATTTGTAAAATATCTGCAGCAGATGCCTTATGAGTTTGCTAGGAGTGCTGCGATGAAGTAGCATGGGCAGGCAGCAGCCTAAACAACAGAAATGCATTTATTGCTATTCTAGAGGTCAGATGTCTAAGATCAAGGTGTCCACAGGGTTGGTCTCTTCTGTAGCCAGACAGCTGGCCTCAGAAGCTTCTAGAGCATTTGATGAAGATGTGAAGTCCTAAGTCACTGGATCAATTTCTTCAGGAGTGTGATCCAGGACTTGACATATATATCAACTTGGGTGTCCCCAGGAGATTCAGGTGTGTACGGAGGTGTATGGAAGGAGAGGGGACAGCACAGCCCCACTGGCAGGGGCTCTCTGCAGGCCAGAAGTAGGAAAGACACAGGGCAGCATGCAGTGGGATGACCAGCCAGAGGCACGGCGGAGACCTGAGTGCTGGGACCCATGGAGAAGGAAGGAGGTCTCCCAAGAAGTGGGGGGTCAGGGAGGAAGGCCCCAGGGGTGTGATGTCAGCCAAGACTGCAGGCCAGGGGTTAGAAATGTGAGAGCAGGCTACTGGGAGATGTGAGAATCTGTGTAAACACTGGTCTTCGTGTTGAGAATATCTTTGAGCCATGTATCACTTTTGTCTTTATCAAAAAACAAATTTTATGTTTCCTGAAATTCCTGTTTGCTGTCTGGGGATGTGATATCGGTGCCTGACACATCGACACTCCACAAAGGCCTGCTGGCGGAAAGGCCTCTGATGTTCTGTGGGTTAGTGGTGGTGCAGAATTTATCTTAGGAGGGAGAGGACAGCCAGGACCAGGGGGAGAGACCCAGCCAGCGAGAGCAGCCATCACAGGGTTTGAGCACCGCTGGCAACTTCCGAGTCCAGCGGGTGAGTGTTCATGTTATTGTTTTAAGTGGCATTCATCTTACTCATCTTCCTATACATGTATTGATCCCGGCCAGCACAGACATGACAGGAGACAGCACGGGAAGAAAGATGTCAGGGCTCAAGGTGGGAAAGAACGCAAACAGAAATGGCAGAAACCAGAGCAAGTTCCGTGGACTTCAGAGCTGTGCTTTGGCGCTGTGCTGCATGACCTTAGCAAGTGACCTAACTGCTCTGTGCCTCTGTTTCTCCATCTTTAAGAAAGTGATCATAAGAATGGTGATCACACAGCATGTGAGGGGTTAAATAGGTTTCATTATGAAAGGAGTTTAGCATGGTGCCTGGGATAAATGTTAGCCATCAATATTTTTTTTCCACCTAGATGAGTGATGTTCTGAGAATTTACTTCAAACAAGATATCCTGGCTGTTCTCAGAGGACTGGATAGTCACTAACAAATCCATTTTCCTTATCGTGATCTATATAGCTCAGTGATCTTTCTGCTCTCTGCTCTAAGCTGAGCACCGACAGCATCACCTCCCAGCCTGAAGTGACGCATTCACCCCTGGCGTGTGCTGCTCCTCGCAATCTGGGGGGCTTCTGATTGGTTAAAGGGTGTCTCTTCCAGCCCCTGTTTGGGGGAAACATGCTGTGTGGGAATCCGCTTTGTATGAGGAGGTGCCCCTGCTGTACTCTACACCCTGACACAGTCTTCCCTTAGACCAATTCTGGAAGCCCAGGGCCCAGGTATGGCCAGGGTGGCTTGTTGCAGGCTGTGGTCAGCTCCCCATACTGACCTCGTGCTCGGTGGGTCGGGGCCTGCCGGGAGTGTGTATCTCCTCTGGGTCCGGCCGCACACTGTCTGGAGCTGGGCTGCCTTTGTGCCCACGAAGCAGAGAGCTCAGGGAGAGAGGGAAGGGCCACGGGCAGAACTTCCTCACGCCCACTTCAGAGTTAGCTCTTTAAGCCAGTTTCTTCCTTAAAGAATCTTATGGAAACCTATCAGTGACAGTTCACAAACGCAGAATGTCCTGGTCAAAACCAGAGTTGCCCTTCCAGGAGAATCCCAGGAATTCTCTGAACCCAGTTTCCAAACTCCAGTTCTCATCTGCAGGTCCTCCTGGATGTCTAAGCTGCGCCCCTGCTGCTGGGCTTCTGGTCCCTGCACAGCGAACAGGGCGCAGGAGAGAAAGGGCCGCTGTGCCCGCACAAGCTGGCTTCATTCTGAATGTTCACTGCAGATCTCTTGGCTCAGATGCACTGTGCGAACTTGACTTGCCCCTCGCCTGGTGTGTGACAGCCCGGGCTAACGGAGGCCTGAGCGGATAGGTCCAGCAACTGGATGTGTTGGTGCAGTCACTTGGCTCCCTCCGGTTACTGGTCTACCTCACTCCGACACTCCAGGGAAGGGAGCCCCGGGGCAGAGCTGGAAGTACAGGGCAAAAGGAAGCGAGGAGGCGCCAGGTGTGAGACCTACTGAGCACATGTGGGCTTCTGTAGGGGAGCCTGCAAACACCAAAAGGCCCAATCTTTAGACTTGATGTCAGCCTACCACCACCCCAAATTTTCTATTATGATTATCTCAACGCCGCATTGGCCCTATTTTTAAAATCTGCTGCGCTTAAGCAATTTTGTCTGACGTCAGCTGGCTGCCGGCAACTCTGCTTGAAAACAAGAATAACCAAATCTTCCAAGGAGTAATGCTGAACCTGCTTCCAACGCAATAAATCACAAAAACCATTGTTTACGATAAGTGGTATCTGATTGCTGTTAGAACTTGTGTTTATTGCTTTTGTGCATTATGGTCTCTTGTAATTTGGACAGCCAGAAATTGTATTCCTTTATGCAGCGCGTAGGAAGGGTTTGTGAGGAGGGAAGCATCTGTAATTACGCTGCCAGGGCTTGGGGCTGGGGAGCCTCCAAGGACCGTGAAATGCAGTTGCCTGATTTTCATCCGAGGAGCTGTGCAGCAGGCTTCCCACCTTCCTGCTTCTTGGAACCCTCGGTCCACCTCCTGAGACCTGAGCAGGGAAGGGCGAGCAGGAGAGGGGAGAAGGAGAGGAGAAAGGGGAAGAGGGGGGAGAGAGAGAGAGAGAATATAGGCCTCTTCCTGTCCCTTATGTTGTGTGCAGTCTACTCACCCTGGGGTGGATGTAGCACTCACACCCTTAACCCCAGCACTGCACTCCGAATCAGTCACACACTCTAGACTCAGCCACCTCTGAAAAAGTCCCGTCTAAAAGTACGTGGGGCTTTGGGGGGACAGACACAAACCATACATCTCTTAACCCTAAAAACCAAGGTTCAGCATGGGCAGGTCTCTTCCATGCCCCTGCCAAACTCAGTGCTAGCCCAAGACGCAGAGGCACTTGGGAACTATTTGTTGAATAAATTAAGGAACTTGAGAGCTGGTCAAATGCCAATGCTTACCAAAAAGTCACCTGCTATTTCTCCAAATAATCCCTCTCCCCCATTTCTACATATCCCAGTCCTAAGGAGGGTCCTGACTGGCTCCCAGTAGGCCCTCTCTGCACTGCCCAGCAGTGCCCCTGTCTCCCCTGGTACTCTGGGCCTGGCATTTGGCACCACATCTTGGTCTCTGCCCGTCCCTCACCCACCTCCTTCACTCTTCTCCTTGCCTGTTTTATGGCTTCATTCATCCAAAACCCCTCCCTGCTCCTGAGCCCACCGTTCCTACCTTGGTTTTTGTCATGAGGGATGTCTTCTCTGCCCAGCGCATCTGCACCCTTCTTCACGTGATGTCCCCTCTTGGGAGACTTGGCTCAGACACCGCCTCCTCCAGGAACCTTTGCTGACTGCGCCGATGGCCCTTGAGCCCTTGGCATTGCTCCTGCCCCTCACTCCTGGGCTTCTCCGTAGTGGTTAACCCGTCACAATTCTAGCAAACTCGAAATGCAGACGTGCTGCATGCCCTTCTTCACGCCCCCAGTGCCCAGCACAACACCCGGCCAGCCTCTAGGTCTGCCG
This sequence comes from Dasyprocta punctata, assembly GCA_004363535.1. NCBI lineage: Eukaryota > Metazoa > Chordata > Mammalia > Rodentia > Dasyproctidae > Dasyprocta > Dasyprocta punctata. The sequence continues at coordinate 779 of RJWM01003237.1, read as the reverse complement.
AGAGTGCTGTAATAAATGGAGCTGATCCTGAAGCTCAAGCAGCACGTGAGGGTAGAGAGTTCATTCCAGCACCAGACTGCGCACGACCGCATGTTGCCTTAGAGAAAGTTCATAGACAGCTTCCCCGTGGACCCGCCCCTCTGCACGGTGAGGATTATGTCTCACACAGCCCATCCTGTCTCCCAAGGACCTCAGTCCTCATTTGGAACAAGGACTCGGCTTGAGGACTTGCAGCTCCTGCCAGTGTCTGAGCCCTGGGCACGCTTCCTGGGTGGCGGCTGGGGGACTGAGTGAGTGGGCACAGGAGGAGCCTGGTGTGACTTGCTGATCGGTGGTCATCCTGGGCACATGGTGGGACCAGTGGAGCATGCTTTATTACAGAGATAATTGGCTCCATCATGATCGAGAAGCTGTGGGTTCTAGTTCAATCACCCAAGCTTTGGCATTAATTAGACACCAAGCTGGATAACGGGGTCCTCGGGGTGTTCAGAGGGTTCTCTCAGGCTCTGGGACTTGAGCTTCAGTGTGACACGTGAGTCCCCTGCCAGCCCAGCCTGGCTGTCTGAGCAGTAAAGGGAGCGGGAAGAGAAGCTAAGGCAGACCCCACTTCCAGGTGACCCTCACCTCTGGGGCCATGGCTCCTTACTGGGTAGGGCTGGTCAGCTGGGGGTCTGCACAGAGCCAGCAACTCGACTTCTCAAAGCCAAGAGTCGTGATTTCCAGCTCCATTTATTTTAACAAGCTTCCCTTTGACACAGAGAGAGAGAGAGAGAAGAGAA
>RJWM01003236.1:106180-116304 GCA_004363535.1 Dasyprocta punctata | reverse complement strand
TTTTTTTTTTGTTTTTTTTTTTTGGCAGCACTGGGGATTGAACTCACAACCTCATGCCTGTTAGACAGGCACTTAAGTCACTGAGCCAAACTCCCAGCCCTGGTTTTTTGAGGTAGGGTCGCACTGTGTAGCTCACGCCGGCCTTGTGCTCGCATTGTAGCCCAAGCTGGCCTCAAACTCACAACGCTCCTCCTACCTCAGCCTTCCGAGTGCTGGGATTAAAGGCGTGCACCACCACGCCCGGCCTCCCGGCCCTAGTTTTTTGAGGCAGGGTCGCACTATGTAGCTCAGGCTGGCCTTGGGCTCACATTGTAGCCCAAGCTGGCCTTGAACTCACAATGCTCCTCCTACCTCAGCCTGCCAAGTGCTGGGATTAAAGGCGTGCACCACCATGCCCGGCTTATGGTGATGTTTTTTTAAAAAAATTTTCTTTTAGAGTTTTGAGACAGGGTCTTGCTGTGTAGTCCAGGTTGGTCTTGAATTCATTATGTAGCCCAGGCACATGGCAATCCTCCTGCCTCAGCTCCTTGAGTGCTGGGATTATAGGTGTGCACAACCAGGCCTGGCTGATATTTAAAATGAAATGGGTAGAAGGGAGTGGCTTCCTCAACTCCACTGTTTGTGACTGTATGAGTATTATACAAAGAATTTGAACATCTATGGATTTTGGTATCCCTGGGAGGTGTTGGAACCAATACCTTTGAAACTGCAATAAACTGACTTTATATACTGGATCCAAATAGTTCTCATTACCACAGCTATCTTTCTAGTTCAATAATGATCACCTCTTACCTGGAATACCAACAGTCTTTCAGCTTTTCCTGCTTAACTCCTTGTCTTGGTTATTTTCCCATCGTCGCGAGGACAAAATACCCAACACCCAAAATGAAGGAAGGAAAGGTTTATTTAGCTCACAGTTTGTGGAGGTTTCAGTCCATAATCAGCTGGCTTCAAGGCAGGGTGGCTTGGCACAGGGGCAACACTTCAAGGAGGCAGAAGACAGGCAAGCAATAATAGCAAAAGGGGGGAAGAGCAAGCCTATATTCCTCCCTTATATTGTACACTAGCCACCCCCATCCCCCAGCATAGCACTCACAAAATCTCCTTGCCCTCTTGCTCAGGATGAGAATATTTACAAAGTAAGGATCCTGATCCCTGTTGAGTCTCCTAGTTAAACTTCTGAACTTCTGAAGTTGATACAATGTATCAACCATAACAGTCCTCACCCCCTTCAATCTTTTCAGCACACTAACAAGTGTTTTTATTCTTGGTGGGGCTAAGAAGTGAACTCTGGGAGCTACATCCCCAGCCCTTTTTTGCCTTTTTATTTTGAGACAAAATCTTGCTAAGTTAACCAAGAGAAACTCAAATTTGTGATCCTCCTGCCCTAGCCTCCTTGAGTGGCTTGGAATTACAGGCATGTACCATTAATTAACACCTGGTTTATTTAATATTTCAAAAATAAATTTTCCATCACTTAAAATCCAGGGGTTGAAAAAAAATCCAGAGGTTGAAGATAAGCTCAGTGGCAGAGGTCTTTCCTAGCAGGCACAAGGTCCTGGCTTTACTCCCTAATGACACAATAAATAAATAAAATCTAAAATCTTTACTATGACTTGCAAAGTTCTTCACTAGCCAGCTCTTGGTGTCTTAGTGGCTTTCTTGCTGTAACAAAACACTCAACATCCACAAGTTAGTGGAAGAAAGATTTACTTTAGCTCACAGTATCCAGAGGTACCAGTCCATAGTTAGCTGACTCCAAGGCAGGGCAGAATGGCAGAGAGGCATCACAGAAGAGAAACAGTCCATGGAAACACATGCAGGAGGCAGCAAGCAGCAAGCCTCCCTTTCTCTTTTTATTCCATCCAGTCTGTAAGCCTGTTGGTTAGTGCCACCCACAGCCAGGGTGGGGCTTCCCATTAACCACACTGAGAATTACACTAAGCCTATCAGTTATCTGCACTCTTAATCCGGGTATCACATATCCTTAATCTATAGCCACATACCCTAGATCCAGCCACCTCTGAAAAGCGCCCCCCATGAGTGTATGAGGCTTTGTGGGGAGCATCTAGATACAAGCTGTAACACTTGACTACTTCATTAAGCACATTTCCTACCTCTTATTCTTTGTATTATAGTCAGACTGGCCAAGTAACTGTCCTTTGAAAAAGTGCATTCCTGCATCAAAGGCTTTTATTTGTTGTTTCTTAAGCATTTTTATCTCTGGTCATGTATGGCAATGTGGCTAGTTGAGCAACTGAAATGTGACTTGTGACTGAGGAATTTTTAAATTTAAAAAAATTTACATATATATACTTTTTTTGTTGTTTTTTTTTCCCTTCCGGCACCGGGGATTGAACTCACAACCTCGCGCCTGTCAGACAGGCGCTTAAGTCACTGAGCCAAACTCCCAGCCCTGGTTTTTTGAGGTAGGGTCGCACTGTGTACCTCAGGCCGGCCTTGCGCTTGCGTTGTAGCCCAAGCTGGCCTCGAACTCACAACGCTCCTCCTACCTCAGCCTCCCGAGTGCTGGGATTAAAGGCGTGTGCCACCACGCCCGGCTTGTTTTGTTTTGTTTTAGACAGGGCCTCGACATGCACTTCAGGCTGGCCTTGAACTCACTAGCTAGCCCAGGCTGGTCTTGAATTCATAGTGATCCTCCTGCGTGAGTCTCCCAAGTGCTGGGCTTACAGGTATACACCCCCACACGTGACTAAATTTTAAACGTTATTTAATTTTAATGAATTTAAAATTCAAAATTAATACGTGAAAGTCAGGTGTGGTGGCGCATGCCTTTAATCCCAGCACTCAGGAGGCTGAGGTAGGTGGAGTGTTGTGAGTTCGAGGCCAGCTTGAGCTATAATGTGAGCAAGGCTGACAACTACATAGTGTGACCCTGCCTCAAAAAAAGTAGGGTTGGGAGTTTGGTTCAGTGGCTTAAGTGTCTGCTTCGCAGGTGCAAGGCTGTGAGTTCGACCCCTGGTACTGACCCAAAAAAAAAAAAAAAAAATTAATACATGAACAGCTACCTAATGGGTACAGGGTTCCCATCAGGGGTGTTTAAAGTTCTCAAACTAGATAGTTCTAAAGCATTGTTATATGGTTAATTCTACTGAATTGTATACTTTATGTTATTGTATGCTTTGTTAGTAAATGCACAGTGATAAAATGTAAATGTTATGTGTGTTTTACCATAATAAAAAAAAAATAGGCAATGGAAACTCAATGATGTGGTGAGACTCTGTTTCAAAATACATAATTAAAAAAAAGGGTTGGGGATATAACTTAGTACTAAGGCTCCGGGTTCAGTTCCCAGCACTGGAAAAGAAAAAGGAGGCCTCTGTCCTGAAAATTTTTTTTTCTGTGATGGAAGGCAATGAACCTGCAACCTGTCCTGTGGGTAGGATAAGTCAAGATTGACTTTAGGACTTCCTTGCACCTTGTCCAGTGATAATCCTTTGGGGAACCAGTGGCAGGAGGTAAATGAGGCATGGAGACTAAGGCTCTGACTTCATTGACTCCAACAAGTCAAGCTCATGCTCACCTTGTGCTATTGGTTTTTTTATTTGTTTGTTTTTTTGGCAGCACTGGGGATCAAACTCACAGCCTCGCACCTGCTAGACAGGCACTTAAGCTGCTGAGCCAAACTCCCAGCCCTAGTTTTTTTGAGGCAGGGTTGCACTATGTAGCTCAGGCCAGCCTTGCGCTAGCCTTGTAGCCCAAACTGGCCTCGAACTCACAATGCTCCTCCTACCTCAGCCTCCCGAGTGCTGGGATTAAAGGCATTTATCACCATGCCCGGCTACCTTGTGCTATTGTTAAAACAAAACATTATGTGTATATTCCTGACAACTCCACAGATGTCTCTTCTATATCACATGTCAGACTACCTTAAGCTTTAATGACTTACTGATAAAAACCCTATCTTTCTAAGATTTTTTTAGATCCTTAAGGATGAGACTTTTGGTCCCTGGCTAGGCAGAGTCAGAGCTCCCTTTCAGCCTAAAGTAGCTATAAGAAGGCAGAACTTCAATTCTTCTACAGCCAGCCGGGTGTGGTGGCGCACGCCTTTAATCCCAGCACTCGGGAGGCTGAGGTAGGAGGACCGTTGTGAGTTCGAGGCCCACTTGGGCTACAATGCAAGTGCAAGGTTGGCCTGAGCTATATAGTGCGACCCTGCCTCAAAAAACCAGGGCTGGGAATTTGGCTCAGTGGCATAAGCGCCTGTCTGGCAGGCGTGAAGCTGTGAGTTCAATCCCCAGTGCCACAAAAAAAAAAAAAAAAAAAAAAAAAAAAAAAAAAAAAAAAAAAAAAAAAAAAAAAAAAAAAAAAAAAAAAAAAAAAAAAAAAAAAAAAAAAAAAAAATTCTTCTACAGCCTTAAGAAAAAGGGCTGATTGTCAGGCATGGTGGCATACACCAGCACTTTGGAGGCTGAGGCAGGAGGACTGTTGTGAGTTTGAGGCCAACCTGGGGCTACAAAGTGAGCTCAAGGCTAGCCTGAACTTCATAGTAAGACCCTGTCTCAAAAAAGACAAAAAAACAAACAAACAAACAAACAAACAAAAAACCCAGAACAAAACAAACAAACAAAAATAGGATGAAAGTCTGGATAGGATAGGAAAAATAAAAATTTTTAGAAAAGAAATAAGGAAAATTATAATTTTTAAAATTTTTTAAAATAAAAACTGCAGCTTCAGGACACAAAAGTTATTCAAGCTTTTTTCCCATCTAGAAAAAATTCCTAAGGGCTTAAAGACAGTAAGCATGTAAACTGGGTTCTAGAACTGTGCATTTTACCTGTAAATTGAGCTCTCTTCTTTCTGCCTAATAAACCTCTTTATGCTTCTTTAAAAAAATTGCTCCTTGATATTTCCCCAAAAGAGTTGAAAGTTTATGTCTACACTAACCTACACATCACTATAGCAGCTTTATTCATAATTAACCAAAATTTGAAAATAACCAAGTTAGGTGTATTGTGGTACATGTATACAATGGAATATTACTCAGCTAAAAATTGGATGAGGTTTTAAGCCATGAAGGACATGGGGTAATGTTAAGTGCACATTACAAAGAGAAAGAAGCCAATCTGAAAAGGCTACATCTTGTTTGATTCCAACTTATATGACATCCAGGAAAAGGCAAAACTATGAAAAGTGAAAAATCAGTGTTTGCTAGGGGTTTAGGGTTAAGGAAGGAGGAATAGATGGAGCACAGAGGATTGTTATGGCAGTGAAACTGTCCTGTATGGTACTACGATGGTAAATATGTATCATTATACATTTGTCCAAATCTATGAAATGTATGACAGGAACAATAAATTCCAATACGAACTATGGACTTTGTTTGATAATGATGTATTCACATTGGTTTATTAATTATAACAAACATCCTACAATGATGCAAAATGTAGGGAAGGCTCTGTGTGTGTGCATGTGTGTGTATGTGTTATAGGAAAAGGGTATATGGGAATGCTGTACTGCACTTCCTGGTCAGTTTTACTTTAAACTTTAAATTGCCCTAAAAATTAATATCTATTGGAAAAATTGATGCTTGATTCAGTTATTGAAAAATCCTTACGTATGGGTGAAATGAGTATGCAGAGCTATTAGACAATATACTTTATGAACTGTAAATATAAATATTGCTGAGCATGGTGGTACATGCTTATAATTTCAGCACTCAGGAAGCTGAGGCAGGAGGATTGCTGTGAGTCTGAGGTCAGCCAGAGCCACTTAGTGAGTTCAAGACCAGCCTATACTACATAGCAAGACCCTGTCTCAATAAATAAATGAATAAAAATAAATAAATAAATATTTCCAGTGACAATTTACTGACCAAACTGAAATCTGCTATAAATGTAAAATGCTCTAAATTTCAAGTTTAGTATCCAAGAATATGAAGTATCTCAGAAGTCCTCTATATTAATTACATGTTAAAATGGTAACATTTATAAAGGGCATATGGGTTAAATAAACTATCAACATTTTTTATTTACTAGAAAATTTAAAACTACATAAGTGGCGTACCATATTTCCATTGGACAGTGCTGCGTGTGATATTTACATGTCCATTCATCTGTTGATGGATATAGGTCACTTCCAAGATTTAGCTATTATGAATTGTGCTACTATAATCATGGGTGTCTTAGTTACTTTTCTCATTGCTGAGACAAAATACTTGACATCTGAAGTTAAAGGAGGAAAGTTTTATTTGGGTCACTGTTTGTAGTGGTTCCAGTCCATAATCAGCTGGCTCCAAGGCAGAGTACCATGGCCGAGGGGCATCACAGAGGATTAACAGTCCATGGCAATGCAGGGCAGGCAGAAGGTAGCAAGCAGCCAGCAGGCAACAAACAATGATCCTCTTTGTGTCCTTTATATTTTATCCAGGCTGCCTACCCTGAGGGCAGATAGCATTCACACCCAGGGTAGGACAGCCTTAATCCTAGCATCACATCGTGAATCAATCCCAGTACCACATCCTTGATACCAGCAGCACACATTCTAGATCCAGCCACCACTAAATAACCCCACCTATGACTGCATGAGGCTTTTTTTTTTTTTTCGGCACTAGGGATCGAACTCACAGCCTCACGCCTGCCAGGGCAGGCGCTTAAGCTACTAAGCCAAACTCCTGGCCCTGGTCTTTTGAGGCAGGGTCACACTGTGTAGCTGAGGCCAGCCTTGCGCTCGCGTTGTAGCCCAAGCCGGCCTCGAACTCACAACGCTCCACCTACTTCAGCCTCCCGAGTGCTGGGATTAAAGGCGTGCGCCACCCTGCATGAGGCTTTGAAGGGACATCTAGATACAATCCATACCAATGAGGATACCTTTATCACTGTAATATGATGTGTTTAGTTCTTTTGAGAAACACTTTGAAGGGAAATAACTGGGTTGAATGGAATTTTTTGTTTTAGTTTTTTAAACAATCTCCATACTGATTTCCATAGTGGTTGTACTAGTTTATATTCCCGATGACAGTGTAGGAAGGTTCCACAACCCCACCAGTGTTTGTTGTTATTTGATCTCTTGATGAGAGTCATTCTTCTGGAGTCATATGGACTCTCAGTGTTGTATTAATTTACATTTCTATAATGGCCAGAGATGTTGAACATTTTGGTGTGTATTTATTGGCCATTTGTCCTTCTGAGAAGTGTCTATTCATTTCACTTGCACATTTTTTATTGAGTTGTTAATTTTGGGGTGGTCTAATTTCTTTTTGAATTTTTTATATATTCTAGGCATTACTCCTCTGAGAGATACCTGACAAAAGTTTTTTCCACTCTGTAGTTTATCTCTTCACTCAGTTGACTGTTTCCCTTGCTGTGTAGAAGTTTTTAAATTTGACATGATTCCCTTTGTTGATTCTTGATATTATTTTTTGCTTTTAGGATTCTGTTCAGAAAGTCATGATCTATGCCTGTGTCTTCAAAATTTTTACTTGTTTTATCCTCCTTTAGATCGTGTTTAACATAATCTTTATTTCATTTTATTTTATTTTTTTTGCAGCACCAGGGATCAAACTCACAACCTTGCACCTGCCAGACAGGCACTTAAATCACTGAGCCAAACTCCCAGCCCTAGTTATTTGAGGTAGGGTCGCACTATGTAGCTCAGGTCGGCCTTGCACTCACATTGTAGCCCAAGCCAGCCTCAAACTCACAACGCTCCTCCTACCTCAGCCTCCCCAGTGCTGGGATTAAAGGCGTGCTCCACCACGCCCTGCTAACATAATCTTTAGATATATTTGATCCATTTTGATTTTAGTTTAGTATATGATGAGTAAGATTCATGTTTCTTGATCAATCTTCTGCATGTGGATAGCCAGTTTTCCCAGCACCGTTACTTAAAAGAGGCTACCTTTCCTCCAGTGTATGTTTTTGGTCCCTTTGTCAAAGGTCAGATAGCTCAATTTGCCTGGGGTTGTTTCTGCATTCCCTAGTCTATTGTGTTGATCCACATGTCTGTTTTTGTGTCACTACTATGTTGTTTTTATCACTGCAGTATTATAACTTAAAATCTGAAATCATGATGCCTCCTGTGTTGCTCCTGTTACCCCGGATTACTTTTGCTATTCTGAGACTCTTCTGGTTTCAAATGAATTTCATAATTTAGTTATATCTTGTTTTTATCACTGCAGTGTTTTAATATAACTTAAAGTACAATGTTGTAATTAAACTTCAATGGAACTGCAGTGTTGTAATATAATTTAAAATCTGAAATTGTGATGCCTCCTGCTTTGCTCATGTTGCCCGGGATTGCTTTTGTTATGCTGGGTCTCTTCTGGTTTCAAATTAATTTTAGAATTGTTTTCTCTAATTCTGTGAGGAATACTGTTTATATTTTGATTGGAATTACAGTAAGGCTATATATTATTAATTGTGGAAGTATGATCATTTTGATTTTATTGATTCTGATTACCCAAGAATTGGGGACAGCATTCCGTTTTTTGGTGTCCTTGCTGATTTGCTTTTTTCATGGTACAGTAGTTATTGTTGTAGAGGTATTTTATTTCCTTGGTTAGGTTAATTCCTAAGTATTTAGTTTTCCTAGATGCTATTATGCATGGTATTGTTTTCCTAAGTTCTTGCTTGTTGAGTTCATTTTTGGTGTACAGGAATGCTATTGATTTTTTGGAGGGTGTTTTTTGAGACAAGGTATCACTGTGTATTTCAGGGAGACCTTGAACTTGCTATGTAACCCAGGCTACCTTAAACCCAGTGATCCTCCTGCCTCAGCCTCCCAAGTGGTGGAATTATAGGCATGTGCCATCACACCCAGCTTTGTGTTGATTTTGTCTCCTGTGTTGCTGAATTTAGTTATTAATTCTAGGGGTCTTCTGGTTGAATTTTTCAGGTCTTCTATGTAGTTCAGACGGAACTCATTCTGTAGCCCAGGCTGGCCTCAGACTCACAATGATCCTCCTGCCTTTGCCTCAGAAGTTCAGCTATTCCAGCATTTCTGTACATAGCATTTTTTAAAATGTCATTTATGCTGTCTTCTGATTTTTCACTAATTTCAATTAATTTTAGTCTTCCTTGCCTCATCTGGAGCCGCTGGATTCATTTTTCAAGGTTGGCCTTGAACTCACAATATAATCTACACAGGCCTCCAACTTGTGGTGATCTTCTGCCTTAGCTTCCAGAGTCCTGGGATCACAGTCATGCACCACCTGCACAGGTCTCTTGTTGTTTTTAAGGTATCTGCAAATAATTGATCACTGACAGCTCCCCTATCTTTCAGATCTTACATTCTGTCCTCTCATTGGTTGTTTGTGCTGCCCATATTCTGAATAGAATTTTTAATCTCCTGAATTTCTTTGGTATCTTTTCATCAACTCTAATTCTTCACTAAGTTGGGCATTCATGTGTTGTATCTTTTGTTTAGCTTAACTAGGTTTTTACTGGTGTCTTCTGTGAACTCACTGATCATTTTGTTTCTTAATTCCATTATCTATTTAGTTATATCTTCTTTGACCTCATCAAGTACCTTATTGATGTTTCTTTGTATCTCCTCTGTTATTTTTTCAAATAATTAGGCTGTGTGGCTTTTTATAACCCCCTCCCATTACCCCATGGATCATCTTTGGGGGAATTAGCTTTTGGAAGCATACTGCTGCCTTGTCTTTTCATGTTTCTGTTGTTTTTTTCTTCTCATATTTTGTTTCTGTTTGTTTGTTGTTTCCTTTTTGAGTTTTGTGGGTAGATTACAGTGGAAGACTTTGTTGCTAGTATGGAGACCTGTTTCCTTTTCAGTGTCATTTCAGTGATCTCTGGGCATGACTAATTACAGGTTTTTGCCTCTGTCCCAATATCCAACCACCTCTACAATTACAGGTGTGCACCACTGCATATCTGTTAAATTTTTTTTTTTTTTGGCACCAGGAATCAAACTCACAACTTCACACCTGCCAGACAGGCATTTAAGCCAGTGAGCCAAACTCCTGGCCCCAGTTTTTTGAGGCAGGGTCACACTATGTAGCTCAGGCTGGCCTTGCGCTCGCATTGTAGCCCAAGCCCGCCTCGAACTCACAGCGCTCCTCCTACCTCAGCCTCCCGAATGCTGGGATTAAAGGCATGTGTCACCACACGTGGCCATATCTGTTAATTTTTTTTTTTTTTTTT